>CAUZXS010005634.1:5000-15000 GCA_963585895.1 Sepioteuthis lessoniana | reverse complement strand
ATTGTACCTGCGTAATATTTTTTAAAAAAATTATACTCCTCTGTATTTTCTTGTTCAGTGTTTCCTGAATATTAGACAAAAGGCAAAATTAAATCAAGATAAATGATCCTTTTGCTCCACATGAATATAATTACAAGATGGGCGCCGCAGGTGGTGTAAACAGGGCCGGACTTTCATCTGCTGAGGCCCTAAGCTATATAAAATTTGAAATTCTCTCTAAAAAGAAAATTGGCTAAAAAAAATGTTTTTTTTTATATTAATATTAATTATAAAGAAAAAATCATATATATATATATATATATATATATATATATATATATATATATATATATATAGAGAGAGAGAGAGAGAGAGAGAGAGAGAGAGAGATAACTGATAATAAAATAAGAATATATTTTTAAAAATGGGGGGTCCTGAAATTGTATGGTTCTAAGCTATATTTCATTTAGCTTATAGACAAGTTCAGAATTGGGTGTAATAGTTAGCAGGCTAAACTAGTAAATCAATAGCGTAACGGTTATCGTCGTAAGAAATGGACTCGAGTTCAAATCCTGAACAAAACTTCGTTCACTTCTCGCTACTGCTTTTTGGCGCGATATGATTCCATATCATCTTGTCTCTCCCGAATAGTTAACTTGTGTGGTAGATTTACTGAGGTAACCTTTCTTGGAGAAGGAAAACTCTGAATTTAAACCGCTTAAGAATTGACCTTGTATCGTACCCTGTTCATTGGGGAATAGTTCAGTAAATAAATAGATTAATAACGAGTTACAAGAAGTTGATAATATGGAAGTTTTTTTTGTTTTTTGTTGTTTGTTTTTTTTCAAACTATTTCTCTGATTTCAAAATTAATGAATTTTTTTCTTTTCGTTTTTTAAGTAACAATTTTTTTAAGCTTATGTAATGCCCCACATAAAGTATTTTTCAACGATTTGTTCTTCCGAAAGTTACCTACCTACTAATAAATAGTTGGGCAGACTGATATATTTAGCCTTCGTATGGCAATTGGTCAAAGGAAGAAAAAGAAACTTTGAATTCAAACCAGCCGTACTTCGCTTGAAAATTAACCTTGTGTCCCTTCCCGCTTGTGCCGGAGGGGTTGGCTAAATACAATCTAGATTTGGTAGAGAATCCCTAAATGTCCCTAATGAGGATTGCGGGCAAAGCAGGACTATTATTGTCACACGAATCAGGTGAATATCGTGTTGCATTTCGACTTCGCGAGCGTGTACACTGAAATCTATCTATCTATCTATCTATCTATCTATCATTGTTCATATGAATATATCACAATTTATTAATATTGTACTCAGACGTTCTTATCTACCTATTTATCTGTCTATTTATCTATCTATCATTGTTCATCTGTCGATTTGGTACAGCAACCAATCCAGGAGAAAGAAAACTGAAGACTGTAAATACTTATCCATGTGTTATACTCTACTCATGGGGCAGTGATTGAGAAATTTAAAAAAAGAAGTTGATATTGTGGAACTTTTTATTCAAAATATTTCTCTTTATTTAAAATTAATGAATTCTTGGAGTGTATGAAAATTATATTCTTTTCCTTTTTAATCACTTGTTTGTTTTTCGAATTTACATAATAAGACATTTTTCGAAGATCTTAACGCATCCAAAAAGTTTTTCAAACGTTTTAAAAACAATATGACGTTTGTCTGTTTATGAAATTTATTTCGACGGATAGGTGACCACCTTTAAAAAAAACAATTTTAAAAGTTTGGTAAAATATTGTTTAATTTCATTGCACTTTCCGATTTCTACGAGCAGCTTTAATAGTCTTGAGGCTTAGTTTATAATAATGCCTCAAAATTGCAATTTCAGTACTTGCGTTCTACATAATAACAACGAATTTATTCTGTGTGTGTGTGTGTGTGTGTGTGTGTGTGTGTGTGTGTGTGTGTGTGTGTGTGTGTGTGTGTGTGTAAGTGTGTGTGTTCAGGTACACCTCAGTGTGTGTGTTTTTGTCCACATGAGTGCACGTGTACGTCCGTGTCATATGTGTGTATGTGCATGAGACGGAGGGGGTCTAATGATATAAAACCAATTTTATGAAATAATCCTCTTTCTCATTTTTAGAAAACTAATAACCACACAATACCAAATAATTGGTTTTCTTATCATCCAATCAGCCTCCTTATAACATCTTTTCAATTTTATCACTATAACCTCCATTTTTATCTTCACCATCATTAGGATTTTTTATTATTATTCTTTTCATCCCCATCAGAATCATACAAGTACTGACTATTATTATTATTATTATTATTATTATTATTATTATTATTTACCCTTTGAGAGTTTTTTATGCTCAGGCGAGACAGCAAAATATACAATTTTGCGAGTTCTCTTTTTTTGTTGTTGTGGTTGATTATTATAAGGTATGGTCGTCTGGCAGAGATTGGGTGATCCGTTTGTTATTATTATTATTATTCACTCGTTAGAGCTTTTCACATCAGCGTTAGCCGATGGACAGCCAGTTTTCTCAAGTCTCCAGGACTTTTCTCAGTATTCTGGCCGATTTCAATAATGCAGCAGTTTGGATGGTCTTCACTCGTCCTTTTATTTCCAAGTCCTCCCCTCCCTTTATTAATCCTTCGGTGACTGTACCAAGAGCACCAATTACAATCGGTATAAACGTTCCTTTCAGGTTCCACAGTTTTTTTAATTCCCTAACAAGGTCGAGGTACTTATCCTTCTTTTCACGTTCCTTCAGTTTTATTCTGTGGTCAGCCGGGACAGCAAAGTATACAATTTTGCGAGTTCTCTCTCTTTTGTTGATTATTATAAGGTCTTGTCGTCTGGCTGAGATTAGGTGATCCGTTTATATGTCAAAATCCCATAGGAGTTTGTGTGTCTCATTCTTCAGGACAGGTGTTTGATTGTGCATATACCATTTGTTCGTATGGTCAAATTTTTAGCTCTTGCACAATTCCCATTATTATTATTATTATTATTATTATTATTATTATTATTATTATTATTATTGTTATTTACCCCTTGAGAGTTATTTCTATTATTATAATAATAATACTTATTATTATCATTATTACTCATTAGCGTTTTTCACTGGAGATTGAGTGACAGCAAGTCTCCTCAAGTCTCCAGGACTCTTCTCAGTATTCTGGCCGTTTTCAATAATGCTGTTGTTTGGATGGTCTCCACTCGGACGCCAACTTCCAAATCCTCCAGGCCCTTTGATAATCCTTTAGTTACCGTCCCAAAAGCACCAATTACAATTGGTATAATTGTCACCTTCATGTTCCATAGTTTTTTTTTTCAATTCTCTTGCAAGGCCGATGTACTTATCTCTCTTTTCACATTCTTTTAGTTTTATTCTGTGCACCCTTTGTGTGTTCTTAACGCGAGATTTAACTCGCAGCTTTTTACTGAATGACAGTTAATTTCCTCAGGTATACGGGACTCTCCTAAAAAGTCTTGCCGATTTTAACAATGCTGTGGTCTAAAAGGTCTCGCTTCTTCCTTTGATTTCCAATTCCCTCCAATCTTTTTGCTAATCCCGTATGGTCTGTTCCAAGTGTAGCAACTACTATCAGTATCACCGTCACCTGCATGTTCCACAACGTTTTTTTTTCAGTTCTCTGGCAAGGTCCAAGTATTTATGTGTCTTTTCGATGTCTTTTATTTTCACCCGATGGTTCGCGGGAAAAACAAATGCACTTGATGACAAGTTGTTTTTATCATGTCGATAGATATTGGGTCTGGCTTTCTGTCCGGGATTATAATAATAATAATTATAATTTTTTTTTCATATTTTCGCTTTTTTCTTATAATAATGATAATAATAATGGTGACAATTATACCAATCGTGATTGGTGCTTTTAGTACAGCCACCAAATGATTATTAAAGAGACTGGAGGACTTGGAGGTTGGAGTATGAGTAGAGACCATCCAAACTACTATATTATTGAGGACGGCCAGAATACTGAGAAGAGTTCTGGAGACTTGAGAAGACTTGCTGTCACCCAAACTCCAGTGAAAGACCATCAGCAAGAACTGATGTGAAAACTCTCAAGGAATAAATAATAATAATAATAATAATAATTCAAAAAAATGGTATATGCACGACCTTGAATCTGTCCTGGATAATGAGACGCACAGAATTCTCTGGGACTTTGCGATACAAACGGATCACCGAATCTCGGCCCGACGACCAGACCTAGTGATAGTCACAAAAAAAACAAAAGAAAAAAAAAAGAAAAGAAAAATGAACTTGCCGAATTGTGGTCTTCACTGTCCCGGGTGACCACAGAATAAAATTAAAAGAAAGCGAGACCTTGCTAAGGAACTGAAAAAAACTGTGCAACATGAAAGTGACGATAACATCAATTGTAATTGGTGCGGTCGGTAATGACACCAAAGAATTGGTACCGGGACTGGAGGACTTGGAAATAAAAGGACGAGTGGGGACCATCCAAATTGCTGTATTATTGAGATCAGCTCGAATACCAAGGAAAGTCCTGAACATTGAGGAGACTTGCTATCACTCAACCTCTAATGAGAAACGATCGGCTAACGCTGGTGTGAAAAACTCTCGAAGGAGTAAAATAATGATAACTTTTGTCGTTGTTGTTGTTGTTGCTGTTGTTGTTGTTGTTTCAGCCGCTGCTGCTGTTGCTGTTTCTGCTCCTACTACCATCACTACTTTTACTACTACTATTATTGTGACCGACGCCATAAGATTATGACTCACAATTTTTCCTTTTAATTCTTCTTCTTTTATTATAAATGTTATCATTAGTATTATCATTATTATTATCGTCATTATTATTATTGTTATTATTATTGATTGATTTTTTATTTATTCATTTATTTATTTATTCAATTATTTTTATTTATGAATTTATTATGGTATTTTGCCATGAGCTCCAATCTTTTACGAAGTCTTTTACCTGAAACCCCCGATCAAGTGTTTTTCTCAGAAAGCTACTAAGTATATCAATAATTTACTAAGGTTTGGTTTTGTTTGGTTTATGACATATCAAACATTGTAGGTCATTTAATGCCAAAGCCTTTTTATACGTAAGTATTTCAAGATATAATTCTAACCACATTAACTGGGCCCATTCTTTTCACAGTTTAATAATTTCATTTATTTCTATCTAATACGAATAATTCTATTTACTGTTCATCATTTGCTTACACATAGAGTAATTTCAAGTTTTGCTATGTATCACTAACAATTCAATTAAACATCAGTCATTTGTTTACTCACAGTTAAATGTAAAAACAGTTCTATTTCAAACAATTCAGTATAGCATAAATACAGTCTTTTGTTTATACAGTTAAATGTAAAAACAGTTCAATTTCAAACAATTCGGTTTAGCGTGAGTACACAGTTTAAATGTCAAACAGTTGTATTTGACTCATAGATAGGACCCTATCAGATACAACCACTTCAGGCCAGAATGGACCAAGGAGTGATGGCAATGAAGGAGTGCTCCGCATTCCCCAAAGCTCCAGTATTACTGAAGTCTCACCATAAGATTGTTTAGTGTCATATCAGGACACTCGTCGAGGAAGTCTTACCTCTTGCCTGATATGCAGTCGGTGTATTCTGCTGGCCCAAGACGGCTGGGTCATTACTAAGATTAGCTTAGTTGTGACACAAGGCCAGAAGTATGGAGCACCCACTGAGATTCGAACTTACTAAAAATGGTTTGCTTAGCTTGTTTGCCAACTGTTATACGATGGGAAAGTTTTTTTTCTTACTGTGTTCATTTGGATTATCTTTTGTAATTCAATAAAAAAATGAATTTCCCGCGATTTTCTATATATGTCTCTTCCAGTATTCTTCTAAATCATTCCTTGTGCTCTTATAACTACTTGAATGGTGGCTGCATTCAAATGTCATGCTCTTGCAATTTCTTCTCCCACGGAAGTTTTTTCCAATTTTTCTTGTTTCGGCCATGTCCGTGAGATAGAATTCGTGATTATTATAATGATTTACTATTTTAGCGTTTTCCCCATCAGCTAACGCTGATAGTCTTTCCCAGAAGTTTGAATAACAGCAAGTCTTCTCAAGTCTCCAGAACTCTTCTCAGTATTCTGACCAATCTCAATAATATAGTAGTTTGGATGGTCGCCACTCGTCCTTTTATTTCCAAGTATTCCAGTTCCTTAATTAATCCTTTGGAGACTGTACCAAGAGCACCAATTACAAATGGTATAAACGTCACATTCATGTTCCACAGTTTTTTTCAATTCCCGAGCAAAGTCCAGGTACTTATCCTTCTTTTCGCTTTCTTTTAATTTTACCCTGTGGTCAACCGGGACAGCAAAGTCCATAATTTTGCAAGTTCTCCTTTCTTTCTTTTTTTTTTTTTTTTTTTTTTTACTTTTTTTTTGTTGATTATTATTATAAGGTCTTGTCATCTGACCAAGATTAGGTGATCCGTTTGTAAGTCAAAATCCCATAGGAGTTTCTTTGTCTCATTTTCCGGGTCAGGCGCTGGGTTGTGCATATACCATTTGATCAAAATTTTATACTCTTATAACTCTGCGAGTTTTTCGCACTAACGTTAGCTGATGGTCTTTCCCTGGAGTCTGAATGACAGCAAGTCTCTTTAAGTCTCTCAAGAGTCTTCTCAGTATTCTGACCGATCTCAACTTAGCATGAGCACACTGGTCTCGGCTCATTCTCCGATTTTCTAACTCTTCCAGATCCTTTACCAAGCCTTTAGGGACCGTTCTGTGTGCGCCAATTACAATTTGTATCATGTTCAATAGTCTTTTTTTTTTTCAGTTCTCTGATAAGGTTTAAGTACTGGTCCCTCTTTTCATTTTCTTTTTCTTTTTTTTTCTAATAATATTAATACGATAAAACTAATATAAATATCATCTTCGATGTATTTGTTGATATTAGGTGTCTCTGCATAATTCAGTTTATTAGCTTGATGTTACTAATTAGTCAGTCTTATCATCATTGTAATTGGTTACTATTACAATTTTTTCTACTATCGTTTAACGTCTACGATAGTAATTACAGCGATGGCTCTAACTTAGGCAAATGCAACTGCTGTTTATAATAACAATAATAATAATAATCATTATTTTACTCCTCTTAGAGATTTTCACACCAGCGTTAGCTGATGGTTTTCTACTTGGGTTTGAGTGATAGGGAGTCTTCTCAATTCTCCAGGACTCTTCTCAGTATTCTGACCAATCTCATTAATGCTGTAGTTTGAATGGTCTCCACTCGTCCTCTTATTTCCAAGTTCTCCAGTCCCTGAGCCAATCTTTTGGTGATGGTGCCCAGAGCACCAATTACAATTGATATCACCGTCACTTTCATGTTTCATAGTTTTTCTGTTCTCTAGCAAGGTCTAGGTGCTTATCTTTCTTTTCGTTTTCCTTCCATTTTACTTTGTGATCAGCCGGGACAACAAAGTCCACAATTCGGCAGGTACTCTTTTTTTCTCTCTTTCTTTCTTTCTTTCTTTCTTTCTTTCTTTCTTTCTTTTGTTTTTATTTTTTGTTTTTTGTTTTTGTTTTATTGTTTGTTTGTTTTTAGTTGATAATAACTTGATCTGGTCATCTGGCCGAAATTAGGTTATTCGTTAGTATTTCAAAATCACCGAGAATTTTGGGCATCTCATTCTTCCGGACTAATTCTGGGTTGTGTATATACCACTTGTTCAAATGGTCAAATCAATTTTTTTTCACATTATTATTATAATCATTATTATTTTCTCTAAGAGACTTTTTCACATCAGCGTTAGCTGATGGTCTTCCATAGAAATTTAACACCATGTCGTCTCAAGTCTCCAGGACTCTTCTCAGTATTCTGACCAATTTCATAATGTAGTTGTTTGGATAGTCTCCACTCGTCCTTTTATTTCCGAGAATTCCAGTTCCTTTATTAATCCTTTTGTGACTATACCAAGAGCACCAATTACAAATGGTATAATAGTCACTTTCATGTTCCACAATTTTTTCAATTCCCTAGCAAAGGCTAGGTATTTGTCCTTCTTTTCATTTTCTTTCAATTTTACTCTATGCTCAGGCGGGACAGCAAAATATACAATTTTGAAAGTTCTCCTTTTTGGTGTCATTGTTGTTGATTATTATAAGGTATGCTCGTCTGGCCGAGATTGGGTGATCCGTTTGTTATTATTATTATTACTATTATCATTATTTTTAACTCATTAGAGCTTTTCACATCAGCGTTAGCCGATGGTTTTTCACTGGAGTCTGATTGACAGCAAGTCTCCTCAAGTCTCCAGGACTCTTCTTAGTATTCTGGCCATTCTCAACAATGTTGTCGTTTGGATGGTCTCCACTCGTCCGCCAACTTCCAAATACTCTAGTCCCTTTAGCAATCCTTTAGTTACTGTTCCAAACGCACCAATTACAATTGGTATAATTGTCACCTGCATGTTCCACAGTTTTTTCAATTCCCTAGCAAGGTCAAGGTACTTATCCCTCTTTTCACATTCTTTCAGTTTCATTCTGTGGTCAGCTGGGACAACAAAGTCGACTATTTTGCAAGTTCTCTTTTCTTTTCCTTTTTTTTTTTTTTTTTTTTGTTGATTATTATTCAGTTTGGTCTTCTGGCTGGGATTAGGTGATCCGTTTGTATGTTAAAGTCCGATAGGAGTTTTTATTATTATTATTATTATTATTATACAAGTATGAATTCTATGGATTGTAATTAGATAATAATCACAAATAAATTATGATAGATTTCAAATAATGATTATGATGATGATAATAAATAGATAATATTCATAATCATCATCGTCATCATCAAGTGGTACTGATAGCACAGATTTTCTTGATTCTCTCTCTCTCTCTCTCTCTCTCTATCTCATCATCATCCGTCCCTATTATCCGTCGCTCTTAGTAGGTATTAAAGATAATTATTATTATTGCTATAAAAGTTTTTTAAAAATTAGCAATGAATACCGGGAGTGATTGAAAGAGCTGGTGTCCAAGCTGTTCCATTCTACGATTATATCCCCTCTGTTTCGAATAAGTTTAACACCAAATTTTAATCTTAAATAATATTAATGCCATTTAAAATTCTTATTTATTTTATTTTGCTTTGCCCAGTATTAATATGTTTTTAAATATTTACACGTACAAACACGAAAAGGAATAAATAAGTTGTTAATTTTTTTTTAAATGATCTAAATTCTGGCGCCGGTTTTAATAAATAATATTTTGTTGTGATTTCTAATATTATTGTTTTATTCTCAAACGTATTAAACGAAATCCAATGCATAATCTTACATAGAATCAATAAAAATAAAATAAAAATGAAGGTAATTTTTTTATCTGCATTCTTATTTAGTTTCGTCAGCCTTTCTAATTCAGTATCATATTTTATTACATCAAAACTTGAATAATAGCAGGGGGACACCTATTTTTGCTAATAATAATAATAATAATAATAATAATAATAATAATAATATAAGAGCAGTATTTGCGATTGGAACGGTCTCCAAGGGGTTAGAAGAAAAAAAACTGGAGTAATTGGAAAACAGAAGAAGAATTGAGACCATACGGATTATAGCATTGTTAAGATCGTCTAAAATACTGAGGAGAGTCCTGGAGACCTGAGGATACTTGCTGACACACAGACCTAAGTGAAAAACCACCAGCTAACCAGACCCTAAGTATTTTGATGAGTATAGAATTTGCATTTTTTGAGCAGCCTCGAGCGAAATATACACACACACACACACACACACACACACACACACACATATATATATATATATATATATATATATAAACAGCTCCACTAAGGAATATGAATGCGGTATTTTCGGTCTTAATTTCATAAGAGTACGCTTCACACATGTTTCAGACTTCGTGGCCTTCTTCAGGAGACTAATAATGTGCTTGTTTTGATTGTGGTATAATTCTTTTAAATTCAAATTCAATTCAATTTATTTATTCATGTACGTATAAAGTAAAGTACAGTTGGTGACCGTAATCGAGGGTGACCTGATAG
>CAUZXS010005633.1:2500-89738 GCA_963585895.1 Sepioteuthis lessoniana | reverse complement strand
AAACGAGTTTATGCGTGTAGCACTACGTCTTAAGTGTCAGTCAGACCCCGTGATAACCTCACCGTTAGAAAGTGACGATCACACAAAGACTTCGTCTTGTTTCTAATAATAAAAAAGTTTATTTGCAACGACACTTTTTAGTAGTCGTCAGGAAGAGAGAATGAACGTTTGAAAATTGAGTCGATCGCGTTAGCAAGACAAAGAGAAACAAAATGTCATGACGAGAGAGAGAGAGAGAGAGAGAGAGAGAGAGAGAGAGAGAGAGCAGACACAAACACTGAATTATCTTTTAAGTTTTCTCTTATAGTTCTAACCATGCTTGTTCACTAGTTTCATCTTCATAGTTTCGCGTCTCTTGTGACACCTCTTTTCGGAGCTTACCCCAAAATGGGGGCCGCAACTTTCGACTGTCTTCACATCGTGTCTAATTGACTGTCTTTACCCCGTCGCATCCGGCCGCCAACTTACTCCTGTTCCTGTTTTCCCGCGTCCACTGCCCTAACGGTATTTTCGTTTGAGTTCCTCTCGGCCAATCAGAACTCGTTGGCAGTTTGCTGCAAATACGTTCCTATTTTTAACCCGGGTGTCCCTAATTATTTTACAGCTGACTCTTCTACAAGTTTAGAAGTTGCTATGATTGTATCAGTCAACAGTTAATTGATGGTTAGAATTGCTAATTTAAGAAATCAATGTCTGAAGCCAAGTCTTGATCCAGACTCTTCTCACACCTATGGATTAAATCATTTCCACAACTGTTCTTTAAAAGGAATGGCATTGGTATTAAATAACCCACGAATGTTGCTATGCCACTGAGCAAAAGGAATTCAATTTTTCCAATTATGTTTGAATCTTGATCTTGCAAAATTATTATTTATATAATAGTCACTAATATTTTGCCTTAAAATCAGGTCTTCAAAAGACGATCTATAAACGAGTATATAGAGAAATATTCTGCTTCTATGCGAAGGCACAAAAGTTTAGGAACGTGTCATTTTTTAAGATTCCACCCAAGATGATAAAATGTGAAGTGATAAAATTCTTTATCTCTATAGCAGGAGAAATAAGATATGATTTTTTTTTGTTTTTTACAGATTTATTTCCTGGTTATGATAATGTGAGATTGTTCTAATGGATATATTAATAATCAGTATTTATTCACAATTTTTTGTCATTTTAGCATTTTCTTATTTCATGTTGGGGATGCTTTCAAGTTTATATTCAGTATATATTTTGTTGTTTAGTCTAGTTAGGTTGGGTTTTATGGCATATCGAACATTATATGTTATTTAATACTAAATCCTCTTTATACATATACAGTAAATATATATGATTTGTAAACACGTTTTGTTGATTTCATTTTAGACGAGCCAAAGCTCATTCTTTGCAATCTCTTAGGAAACAAATATACCAAAATAGAATATGAATATAAAACGCATTTCCATGTCATCTTGGCATAAAATAATCCTAGACTGTTTGACATTATATTAAAATCAATCGATGAGTAATCTTGTTTTCATTCTTGATAATATGTACTTTTGAATATTTGATGAGACTTAACTTGTCCTCAAATCATTTGTGTCACAAGAGACAAATCAAGTTCTCATGGCAACAAATAAAATGTTTCACTCTTAATCAGTGTTGAAACTTACTCAAGATTAAATATACAGTTGATATTCCTTGATGACGATTCATGGTCACATATACCGATAAATGAGTGCATAATTTCCAAAGAAGAACTGTATCAATATATATATATCGAATCATGTCTTGAGATTTGTATTCATTGTACATTTACAAAGGTTGATATGCCATTAAACAAAGAAACCAAACCAATCATTGTACATTATTTGCTTAGTTGAAGAGTTTTGTTGTTTTGAGGGGGGTGTTTGTTTTTTTTGTTTTGTTTTGTTTTTGCAAATGGTCCAATCAGATACGAATAATTTTTAAATAGATTTTTTCTACCCATAGACAGAATCTAAACAGGTACTATCATCCGGGTCAGTGTTGACCTGGGAGTGATAGCAATAAAGAGGTAGTCCACAATTCCCAGAGGTCCAGAAGTGAAATCTCACAGCAAGGGTATTCTGTGCACCGCCAATAGAGTAATATATTGTGTATAAATATCTTAAATAAGTTTGATTAACCACCACAGACCAGATTTGTTTCAAGTTGTTTTTATTGTTTATTTTGTTGGTTTTCTCTATTTTTCTGTTGTCTTTGTACAATGCCAGTTTATTAGCTTAATGTCGTTAGGCCCAAGAGTACAAATATCGTGCACCCAATGACGGTCGAACTCATTTCGTGAGGAATGGACTTTGATATTTGCTTGCTTAACTCTATTCCATGGTGATGCGGACAAGTTACATATAAAATGGCATACATAATGAAAACCGAAAATGTAAGAAGTAATTACTTGTTCTTTATAAGAAATATTCAAATATGGATATAATACATCAGAGTTATATATAGCTTTATTCTGTCACTAAGGCTTGGGCTAGTTCCTGACCACTGACAATCCTTTCTCGATTTCGTATTCATTCCTATAGTAAAATACTGCAACAAAATCACCTGTGAATTTGTTGTCTCTGTTGTGAATCCATTTTTTATGCATAACATACCTTGAATGTGTGGATTTAGAGAGATATAAAGTGCATGATTTTTAAATAGAAATGTGTCTAAAACAACAACGTTCATCGAAAATATTGTCACTCGAAAATTTAAATTTTGAGTCTGAATAAATATGCCAATAAAACATCTAATAGAATAGAAGAGAAATCAGACATGTAGTAATTTGCTTTGATGTGGCACCCAGTGAGACTCTCTAACTCACTCCTGAAGGTTTACTAGTTCAGCTTGACGGTTTGCAGTCCAGAATTACACCACCCGAGGCGCCCTGAAATCAGACATTTTAATCAATTTGGTGGAGTGTTTGAATATCTATAAACAAATACTTCAAATGAATTTTGATAATTATGAAAAATACTTACAGTAGACATGAGTTACATCCCTTTAACTTTAAGGAATAAATTATTCCATTGTAAAATATATTGTTCAAAAACGGGTGTGAATGTCATGGGATTCGAGAAAATATATAATTAAACTTAATTGTAGATTATGCAACATATTTTAAACTCTTCTTACCATTGAACGGCAAAGTGAAAGGAAAAACCAGTACATTTCAATTTTTTTAAAGAATGAACTATTTATAATCTAAGTAATGAAAATGGATTTTTGGAAGTTAATTCTTTGTTGATAGATTGATTTTAACGGCATCTGTCTTGGATTATTTCATAAGTTGGTATTATCTTTCCCAAGTGAATTACTGCGAAGTGAAAAACAAACAGCCTTATCCAGGTTTTTTATTTAGCTTGCAGTGTGGTGGGATTATTAACGAACTAGACTGGCAGGCAATTGTTATTGAGTTCTATTCTCACTGGGTGCCTCTGACCTTGAGCCAAACTAAGCTAAGTTTAGTAACTCTGTAAAGAATTTTTTAAAGGGTAATTATTTTGCGAATAAAAAGACAAAACTTGAATATGACGCTAAACAATCTTATGGCGAGGCTCCAGTAATGCTAGAGCTTTGGGGAATGTGGAATACCCGTTCATTGCTCTTGCTACTAGGTCCACTTTGCCCAGGTGTAGTAGCACCTGATAGGGTCCTATCTATGGATCAAATAAAACTAAACTACATACTTATGCAAACCTGAATTGTTTGAAATAGAACAGATTTTACATTTAACTGTGTATAAACAAAAAAAACTGTACTAATGCTAAACTGAATTGTTTGAAATAGAACTGTTTATATGTATAAAAATAGATTTGGCATTAAATAACCTACAGTGGTTGATATGCCATAAAACAAAATAAAACCAAAAGACTAAAATTGGCGTTTTATTAAAAACTGGATAATTTTACTCCTTGCGCGTTTTTCATATAAGTTTTAACTGGAGGTTTTTCACTGAAGTCTCAGTGACAGCAAGACTTCACTGAAGTCTCAGTGATTATTAAAATAATCTGGCTTTTTAGGAAGAACTTTGGAAACGCTGATTGTATCTCTTGCAGAGGATTAAGAAAACCTCCCTCTCACAAAATGGGTGTTCTGACTATAATTCTGGAGATCTGCGCAGTGTGAAGTACTCCTTTATTGCCATTACTCCCAGGTGTACGCCGACTAGGAGTGGTAGTAGCTTTTAGGGATCCCATCTATGGGTCAAATAAATCTTTTGGGGTTTCATCAATGGGTCAAATAAATCTTTTAGGGTCTCATCTATGGGTCAAATAAATCTTTTAGGGTTTCATCAATGGGTCAAATAAATCTGTTTGGGTCCCATCTATGGGTCAAATAAATCTGTTAGGGTTTCATCTATGGGTCAAATAAATCTTTTAGGGTCTCATCTATGGGTCAAATGAATCTGTTAGGGTTTCATCGATGGATCAAATCAATCCGTTTGCAAACTATTTATATTAGATACGAATATCTGATATCATAAACAGTGTACAAAAAAACTTCAGAAGTCACACAAAAAATGTGAATATAAATGTCCGCAATTTTCTAACCTCAACGGGGTGATATGCCGTTAAAATAAACCATTTAAAGTAGATGATATTTTTATCGTATTAAACTGGCGGTTTTGTCTAGAAATGCTGTGAAAATTAAGTCTTGCGTCGCACAGTCCCTGGAGCAAAGAACTCATCAACAAATACTATATCGAGTTTAAAGTATGTTTGTTTAAAATTGTGTTTTAATGTTATTACTACGATTAGTAAAATTTAAAGTGATCAAAATTTGAATAGTAAATAATCCTTCAGTTTTATCTTCAAAATAACATTAAGAACGAAATACGCCTCGATGTACAGGAAGTTAAGAATTAAATTACCTAATCTTTACAACATGAAGACGTAGATATTTTAATGATATGAATATGTTGTGTTACCAAATTAAAAGCTGTAACTCTTGACCCGGTTGTTATCAAGAAAAGATTGAGTGGCACACCATTATTTGGTCTATACTTACAACATCAATTCAGCCGCGATTCAGTCCTCGTTATATATCGTTGTACTTTTCATTTGATCAATGTCGTACCATTGTAGTTTGGTTAGGTTGTTAAGCTCCCTGTCATCGTTATTTTTTAAAAATAAAATAAAATTAGAAAAATAGAGCTTCTATAAGTTTAACTTTTATAAGAGCATTTTCAACCTTTCATTTACATTTTCAGTCTTTTCATTCCCAGCTTTGGGTTAAATAGTTCTCCAGCTGTTCAACAAGGATAGCTTTGGCATTAAATAACCCATGAAGGTTGATAAGCCACTATACAAAAAACAAACCAGTCTTTTCCTTAGTATTTTAGCCGCTCTTTCGTTGGGGCTCAGAATACACTGACTGTATTCCTCGTCGTGGGGTAAGACCCCCCCAAATAAAGAGGTGCTCTGTATATGACACTGCGTCTGTTCTGGAGATCCAGGGAGTGTGGAGTACCTCTTTCGTTGGCAGTACTCCCAGTTCCACTCAGATCCAGTATGGTAGTACCATTTATGGATCAAAAAATTTCAAAAATTATTCGTATTGGACTGTATGTAAAAAATAAATAAATAAAACTCTTAAGAAACAACTACACATAAAATGTGAATATGAACGCGATTCTCTAACTTCTAAGCATAAAATAAGCCTGGACGGGTAACATACCGTTAAAATCAATCGTATTATGGGAGGGACTGTTGTGTTATCTGCTCTTACCTGCAGGTTGGATTTTATGAAAATCACTTGGTGACATAAGTAGTTATAGAGATAAGGAAGATTGCGTGAGTTTAGTTCTTCTCTCAACATAGAGTTAGACATGAGTTTTGTCCGCCGCAGACGATCCCTTCAAGAAAAAGAGGAGACAGTCTTTGTGTTATAAACTGTGCTTCTTTGTGTCGTCAGTACATTACATAAGCCGTATACTAACCTGAAATATCTTGTCTAACGTGGCAGAAAGTTTTCCTAGATTACAAATATGTCCAAATTAATAGGTCATGGCCAAATATAACCAAAAGAATGGTATCGAATAATTCATTATGCTCAATATGTCTGCCCGTCCCGACCTGTTCGTGAGCGTTTGCCCGTCCCGATCTGTTCGTGTACATCTGCCAGACCCGATCTGGATCTGCCTGTCTCTATCAAACAGTTTCTATTTTAACCTCTTTACATTTCTCCATCTATACTCCTCCTACGAAAGACAGACGTCCGAACCCGGATCAAAGAAAATATTCGAATGCTGATTTTCTCAAATAGATTTTTTCCCAGTAAAATTTTGCCTTGATTCCTACGACCTTCTCATGAAAAGCGTCAGTGCGACCCACAATTCTAAGAAGACCAGAATAAGTCTGACACATGTTTGTTTCCCGACGAGGGCAAATATGACTCAAAATCTGTTCGATGTCCGACTCCATGCACTTTTGGCATATCTTCTGAATGTACTCTGTTCAACGTGGAGGTGATTTCAGTCACTCTTCTGTTGCAATATTCATATTAGGATATTTAATTTACACATTAGTTTTTTGTTTTTTTAATGAGAATGTAATGTTTTTCAGAAATACTGTATTTTTTTCAATGAAAAGTTGGATGTAATCAAACAAGAAACAATTGATTTTCACTTTTTCCTTTAATATAAAGATGTGATCAAAATCGTTTTTTTTTTTTTTTGTTGTTGTTTTTAGATTTAAAATCTCACTAAATTTTGAATTCTCTAAATATAAAGCATTATGTCTCTTCCAAGATTTGGACGACCGTGACTCTCCAAACATTAATTCATCAGTAAACCACCAATTGCCATGACTTTTCTTGAGATGGTAAAGTTGCTTCCCATTTCTTTCTCCTCGATTCTAAATCCAACTTCTCTTACATTGACCCACCATCAAAGATCAGATAATCTAAACTTGAAGAGATTCATATCTTTCTGAAGAGCCAAAGGAACGCAAACAACTTTGACTGGAATTTTCACTCGTCTTGACATTTCCATTTTTCGCGTCAATAATTCATGTACATCATTTTACTAAAATTTAACTGTATGATTACACGGTAGCTAATGCATTAGCTACCGTGGTAGAAAGTGAAATAAGCACGGTTGGAAAGAGAAAGAATATGACCTGATACTCTGTACCTGAGCTCACAATATATTGGTCGGATAAAGTACGTCGACACTGGGGTCATTTTAAGACCATAATCTTTTTTCTATTTATTTTATGATTTCAAGTATTCCTATCTAATACGAATCATTTGCTTGCAATTATATGGTTTCAAGTTTTTAATCCAATTATGTAGTTTCAAATAACTGATATTAATTTGATTAATCCTTTGAGAATAATTATATTTATAATACAAATGAATTTCACACAGTTATATGGTTTCATGCATTCCTATTCAATAAAAATAATTTTAAACAGATCTATCTGACCCATAGATGGAACCCTAACAGATACTACCACTCTGGATCAGAGTGGAGCTGGCAGTAATAGCAATGAAATGGTGAATCTACACTCTCCCATGTACTGAAACTGGAGCTTCATCATCGGATGCAGTTTAGTGTTATCCCCATGACATCCCTTTTGGAGGGGATCTTTCTCCTCACCGGGGGATAGAGTCGTCATATTCTAAGCTCCATGCCGACAAAGTGAACAAAAAAAAAAAACAATAACAAAACCTATTGAAACTTCAAACCAATAGACATTAAATCCATAAATAGAAAAGGTATGAATGGCTACTGTTAAACCTTTTACTGGTGTGATTTCTCTCAGCTCTAAATATTGGGGTTTGGGTGGTTAATAGATAATTAATAAAAATCTAGAATATATTTGCTAAAACTTATATATTAATATCAGATGCTGAAATAATAATGATTGAACATCATGTGTCAGCACTACTGAATGGTTCAACTTGGACTTTAATGAAATGCCAGAAGAAAAAGCCAGATGGGAACTACACAAGAATGACGTGTGCTGTTTTGAAGAAGTCCTCGAAAAAGCACAAAAAAAACAGCAGCTGTACAGCCACTTATATCCCATCTCCTAAACCATCCAAGTAAGACGGCAAAGACAGGCTGGGCACTGCTAGTAAAGATGAATTCATAATTAATGTTCTCCTATGACCTTCTGTTCATGGACATACCAGTATTGGCTGCTCTGTAAAAACTCACATTCATCAGCTCTGCATAGACATCGAATACCGTCTAGAAGACGTGCCAAGAATGATCACCGATAGGGATGGATGGTGAGAAAAATTCTAGGGAATCCGTGCGGTCGACACATTATGATGATGCTCCCCGACCCTTTGTCGATAAGATAATTTGATTCAAAGTTTAATGTTGACTCTCTCTCTCTCTCTCTCTTTCTCAAATTCTACCCATATATCTGTTTCTTTCTTCCTACCTACCTCCCACCCACCTCTATAACTATCACTCTTTCTTCTCTCATTTCTTCATCACCCTTTTTCTCTCTTCCTGTCGGTATTTTTCTATATCTTACTCCACCACCTCTTCATTTCTCTATTAGCCTTTTTACCTCCCTTTCTCCTCTCTCTCTCTCTCTCTCTCTCTCTCTCTCTCTCTCTCTCTCCCCCCTTTGCTTTTACATCCTGTCTTGTATATTGCAACATTAATTGGTTAATTCCGGCCAAAGTGTCTGGTTTCAGCCATACCAACTTCTAACCTACTTTAAAACTTCTGACCGAAGTGAGGGTCACTCTAAAGACGGTCAAACACTCAAATGCGCATGTTCATAACTATCCTTCTATTTTCAATGTTTTCTAAATATTTATAGTATTTATCATATAAGATGTAATCAAAAACTATGGAAACTAAAGTTTAATATTTTTTTTAAATTTAAATGAAGTCGTTTGCACAGCTGATCCACTATATAATAATATGATATCTAAACTCCGTTTAGACGAGTGAGTGTCAATTTGAAGCCAATTATGGTACTTTCTGAGCAGCAGTTTTCAGAAAACACTCAAGGTTGGGAGGTGCACTACTTAAAATCCACACCAAACAACTTTCTTATCTCCTAAATAAAAATTAATCTGCGGCAAAAGATTTGAGGACGTAGCTTCGCACCATATCAAAATTGGAGTTTTATAGGCACTTCGACTAATGGAAAACTCACAGGATTAATTGGTAAGTGCAACAGGGACTATTTTGAAGAGAATAGATGTTTCATTTATTTTTCATTTCTGTTTTGATAATACAGAATCTGTCTCGATATTTTTCCCACACCTTCTACGCAAATGCATTAGACGTTGTCAGTGTTAACCGAAACGAAAGTTGAGATGCCATTAAACAAAGAAACTAAAATATGTTAACTGTGGGTAACAGCTTTTTATTGTTACTGTCTGGACTCTTAAGATAATTATGGGTGAGTGGTTTATCCAAGTGCTTAATTACTCATTCTTTCGATTTTCCTTTGTCAAGGTTGTTTGCCTAAATCATCGTTTATCGCTTTCTTTTCCATCAAGTGTCGTGGCATGTTAACCACCAGGTATTTTTCCAGATATCTGATAATGAGACAGACTGCAAGGAGAATTCGTGCCTTTTCCATAAGAAGTAGACTTGTTGAATACATGAAACCCCTGCAAGAATTCGATCTGTTTATCGCATCAGCTCTTTTATTTTGTTTTCCTTAATTTGTTTATCTATTTTGTTAATGTCAGTTACTGTACCGATTACAAAATTTGGACTGACTGAGTTTCACTTTCAAGCTTTAAATTTAAAGAGACGATAAGCGATTAGAATTAAGATTTCACTAAGAATAAATTTTTAACTGGATATTCTTTCTTTTTAACAATAAAACGAAGTCTCCAAATCTATTTTATTTTTGGGCTTCTGGTTTATATCATGAGAGCGTCTGAAATATCACTCATTTGGAAAAGATTGATTGATTAATTTTAACGGAAGGTTAACTTGTCTAGGGTTATTTTATGCATGAAGATAAGGGAATTGCGTTCATTGTAAGTTTATATTTACATTTCTTTTGTTTTTTGCACACAACTTTATCGAATACGAATAATTTTTGAACTGATCAATTTGCCCCAAAGATGGTACCCTAACAGGTAAAACCACTCCCGGTCAGGGTCGACCTAGGAATAATGACATTGAAAAGGTACACCGCACACCCCAGATCTTCAGAACTGGAGCTTCACCATCGGATAAAATTTAGCACCGTAACTAGAACACTCTTTTGGGTGAGGTTTTATCCCTCTGTAGGAGATACAGTTACCGTATTCTAAATCTCGACCACTGAACGTCTTTTAAAAATGAATCGTCATCCAATTGAAAAATCATTTTGCATAAACTCAAAGTTACAATTCGATTGAATAACAGGTAAGAGATTAATCTCAATTATTGTCACTATTATTGCTGTTGTATATTGTTGCGTTCTACAGATCAATCTACAAGAATTTACTTATTCTGAACACTAGATTGATATAATTAACATGGACGTTAAACGGTGAATTTGACCCTGCCAATAAAAAAAAAAAAAAAATCAAAAAACAATAATACGTGTTAAGAAAAGTTTGTAAAAAATATGTTATAAGAATTGCAGGTTCTTCTCAGGAATTAATTTAAAAGACAATTCTTGAGTTGTATTCACGAGACGGCTATATAAAATTTTGTGTGCATGTTGGAAATTTTTTTAAAGCTGCTTATATACGTGTATGTGAAATTAGCAAAACGTATGAAGATGTTGCCTGTGAAACGATCTTTATAAGTAGGTACTACTTATGAAAGGTTCTTTTTATTGATTTTGGTCATGCCCGGTTTTAATATACGAAGACTTATCTTGCAGGAAGGGAGATAACTCTGCAGATATATTTAAAACAATATCCAACAGGAGAGAAGGTGAAACTAAAATTCATATCTCGAATCCAATAAAAAAAATTGACATATTCTGAAAACAATGATGATATCATTAAAAATGATCAATTTTATATCAGAAAATAAGCAAAGCATGGCAAAAAATACACCTAGATTAAAGCTTGAGAGAAAGTTCACTTCGAGAAAAGTTTGTAATTCAAGAAACTTCAAAGGAGAAAGGTGTCTTTTCTTTGGTCCAATTGTATATCAGTTAATTCCTACAAAAATCAGCAAAGTATAAGTTAGAGAATGCGATTATAATTTCTTGGATTACATATATATATATATATATATACATATATATATATATATATATATATATATCAGTGGCGACTCTAGCCTATTTTTGCTACTCGTGCCCCACCCCCGCGCCGTCTGTCAACTTCAGTTCCCAACCCGTGGTCCGTGGACCCAAAGTAAGTCATCATCGTTGCTATTGCGTGATTCTCCATTGTATAGCACAGATTGACAAACGTACCTTGCATGGTGTTTTTTTTGTAAACAATCAAGATACTATATAATTTGTTGTCTTGTTGATACAGAAGATAAGATAATTTTTTTTCCTTTCAAAAGTATAGAAGAAAAGAGAAGATGTTCATTACTATGACGAGAAAAATATGTTTATTAGAATAAAGAAACTGATGACAATATACACAGACACAGCTAGTAGTTTCAATTTCGCTTAAAATAAAGATTATTTGTTGAAAATGTATTCAAATAAACAAATTTTAGTTACAGAATGTAATATATGCAACATTCATTAAAGAAATAGAGATCTGTTCGTGAAAAAACGAATTAAAACACGCCGTTTAACCAACATTTACCATAGCGATGATGATAACGTCGGCGACGGCTATAATCTGCTATCCCCCCTCTCTCTCTCTCTCTCTCTCTCTCTCTCTCTCTCTCTCTCTCTCTCTCTCTCTCTCTCTCTCTCTCTCTCTTCCCAAGACAGTTGTCAGTTGTGCTAATTTTTTTTAACACGGTATCTGGCTTGCTTTTTCTATTGGCTACAGTCAAAAGCGAGATTTCGCTAACATTACTGTTATTATAAGGGTCTAGTGCTGGGCACGGATTACTGGTGTTCAACATTATAGCCGATTTTATGGGATGTTCAAAGAATCTGACGGTGGCCGGACAAAGACCATCCGTTCAAAACAGCATCGTTGTATTATTCCAAGATATATTTATGAACTTTTGGCCACTTAGTTATCGAAACTTGAATAGATACGCAATTTAATTGAGATCAGACTAAGTATGTTTGCTTGAAATTAATGGATGATTTTTAATCCATTTTGAATAACATTGACCGAGTTATTGGTCGTGCCGGGCACGAGTAGCACTAGTCCCATCTCCGCCCCAGATAGATGTATATATATATGTATGTATGTGTGTATATATGTATGTATGTATAATGCTTATAATTGGCTTGGGCTTGAAGAATACATCGACTGCATCCCTACGTGGGGGGTAAGACCCCCCCACACACACACACACACTTATGAATTACCTAGATATGATATTAAACAATCTGATGGTGAGACTACAGTAATGCTGGAGCTTTGAGGAATGAGAAGTACCCCTTCATTTCCATCGTTCCCTGGTTCACTCTGTTCCGGAGTAGTAGCACCTGATAGGACCCTATCTATGGGTCAAATAGAACTGTTTGACATTTAAACTGAGTGAAAACAAATAACATGCTAAATTGAATTGTTTGAAATAGAATTCATTGATTCTTTTAACCGTGTATCTAGAAGTGTGTTTACAAATCATATATCTAATATATATGTAAAAACAAAATTTGGCATTAGATAACTAACAATGGTTGATACGCTAGAAGAGTAAACCTCACCGTAAATAATGCTTATATATATATATATATATATATATATATATATATATATATATATTACCAGTTAAGAGTATTTGGCTACCTTCAAAAAATTTTATTCCTCATCCTAAAAGAGTTTTTTTTTTAATAAAACAAGTTAAGAACCACAATGGTTTTATTTATACTCAATATGAGTCTTCTTGGGCCACATTAAATACAAATTGAACAAAAAAAACACAAATTGCCCAGTCGGCTGGGCCAGTAGAATACACTGACTGCTTCTCTGCAGAGGGGTAATGCCCCCCCCCCCAATGAGTGTCCTGGATATGACACTAAACAATCTGATGGTGAGATTCCAGTGATGCTGAATTTTGGGGGAATGCAGGCACCCTTCATTGCCATTGTTCCTAGGTCCACTCTGACTCGGAATGGTAGCACCTGAGAGTTCTATTTAACTCATATATAGGGCCCTAACTGCATAATTATGCTAAACTGAATTGTTTGAATTAGAACTGTTTGACTAAACTGAATAGCTTAAATAGAAATGTTTTGACATTTAAACATTACTTACATTTAAACAGCATGCTTATGCTAAACTGAATTGTTTGAAATGGAACTGTTTTTGACATTGAAATTGTACTTGTACTTGAATTGTTTTGACATGTGTGTAAATCTGTGTGTAAAGAAAGTCTGTACTTATGCTAAACTGAATTAGCTGAATTAGAACTGTTTTGACAATTAAACTGTATACTCATGCTAAACTGAATTATTTGAAATAGAGCTGACTATTTGCATAAAAATGGATTTGGCGTTAAATAACCTACAAAAGTTGATATGCCATAAAACCCAAATAACCAACCAAAAAACACAAAAGAAAACTTCTTAAACTTCCTAATTCATCAAAATGTGACCACCTTTGGCCGTTATCACTACTTCAAAGATTCTCAGTATTCTCAAGAACTAGAGGTAGACTGAGGATAGTTCTTCTCAGTTTTCCTGCAAGAGTTGCTTGAAGTGAGCCTGACTTGTGGGCTATTTAGTTCTGACTTTTCGGTCAAATTCAACCCACACCAATTCAATGGGATTTAAGTCCACTGATTGCATTGGTCAAGGCATCAATTGAAGGACGCACTCTTTCTCTTTGCTTTTAATGTACCTCTGGCAGAGTTTACAAGTTATTATCTTGCATGAGTATCAGTCCTTAAGCCACAAGCCACTTGATGCAAATCTCCGACTTTACAATTGACAAAAGACGCCAGACCATAACAAAGCCTCCTTCATGCTTTACGGTTGGTTTGATACAGGGAATTGCAGCTCTTTCACCAAACCCTTCGCCGCACATAGAACCTCCTATTTGAGCCAAAGCTTTCGAACTTTTATTCGTCAGTCCAAAGGACATTATTTCACTGTTCTATTGTCAATTCTTAGTGTGCCTTGGCCTTTTGACATTGTTTTGCTTCTTCAACAGTGGTTTCTGCAATTCTACCATATAGGCCAGGTTCACAGTATTTCCGAGACACATTTTTTCACAACATTGGTTCAGTTGTGCAGCGATGTTTGGAGCAGTCAGCTTTCTGTCACGCAAGCTGGTAA
The DNA here is from genome assembly GCA_963585895.1 of Sepioteuthis lessoniana. NCBI lineage: Eukaryota > Metazoa > Mollusca > Cephalopoda > Myopsida > Loliginidae > Sepioteuthis > Sepioteuthis lessoniana. Next base: position 75,429 of record CAUZXS010005633.1, on the reverse strand, counting down.
CTAATGAAATAGTCCTTTGCATTGGTAAAACAGGTTGTATCTAGCAAGCAGTAATTCAACACAATATAGTCTAATGCAAATTCAAGTGGTGGTATAATGTAACTTTTAGAAAATGTTTTTTCATGCTCAGAACTAAAGAAGAAAAATATCTTCATATCATTTTTCAAAAGATATAGTCATACTAAGGTCAAAGTTACTGGGGAAAATTTGTATTCAGTATAATAAATAAAAACTATTGAGGTGCTTAACTTGTTTCATCCTTTTAGGGTGAGGAATAAAAATTTTCGAGAGTGGTCAAATACTTTTGACTGGTTGTGTGTGTGTGTGTGTGTGTGTGTGTGTGTGTGTGTGTGTGTGTGTGTGTGTGTGTGTGTGTGTGTGTGTGTATAAAATACTTATGAATTTACATATATACTAATAAATTATATATCGTATACATTTTCATGTATATATTGTGCAGTTTTTATTCATTTAAGCCGAAAGAGATAGCGTCAGTTGACATTGGCCTACGATTTTGATAAAAGATACAGATATTGTAAAAAGGATCAAGAAGGTTCTGTTTTATATACAACAATATAAAAATTAATATAATAAATGAATTCTGTTAAAATATTGATAAATAAATGCAGATGTATTCTGCTCTAAGTATAAAAATAATAAGACGATATATTACCAGTCTGACCCAATCCTTAGTTCTAGTGTTGGATTATCTACCCTTGCCTGCCGCTTTGGTTTGATTTTTTTCTGTTTAATAACATAACAACCTTCCTGGGTTATTTAATGCTAAAGCCATCCTTGTAGAAAAACAGTAGTGGTATTATCTAACCCATAGCTAGAGAGTTCAAGGGGGTTCATGCCTTTTCTAAATGTATTTTGTCAGAAAATGAACGTAATCGCATGATCAGAGTTCGAACTCGTTTACTTCGAGACCGCCGTCCAGAACTTTAGCCATTACATGACAACTACCCCACTCCACTTTCCAGCCAGATGAATTTTCCGATCGATTGCTAGGAAATAACATTGCATTTCAAGGGAAAAAGGCAGGAAGATACATCTTCGTTCGTCATGCCTTTGAAGGGAGACGGGATTATTTGTTCGCCAGTGAACTCACTTTTTGGGGAACCGGATCTCCTATGCCATTGGCACATGCGCAATGTAGCTTTACATCGTTAGCATATTGGCAAATCCCAATCATAACCAAACTTGACCAAATTATATTATTGCCAAGTGGGTAAAATGGATCATATTTATTTTGAGTTACACACACACACACACACATATATTTTTTGTTGTTCTGATTACACATCAATAAATTTGTTGTGTTTTAAGAATTGTATCTTGAATTTCTTCCAGAATATTCTTATTGTATGGGTATTATGAACTGTAGATCATAACTGTAAATGGTACCTTCGGTGATGTAATGGTTAACAAGCTAGACTAGCAAACCTACACGAATGAGTTCGAATCTAATTGGGTGCCCCATTCATACAGCAAAAAAAAACTTACTGCGATGTTCCAGTTCAGCATGTTAGCCAAAACCCATCAGGGATTCCCCCGTAACGGTTATCGCCATAAAAAACGGAAATTGGATGAGGATGTTGCGTTGCGCTTCACGCTAATTCTCTTGAGAAAGATAGGAATCCATCTCTTTTTCCTAATTTAGTTCTTTAGACTTCGTTAGGCAACTAATCAAGGAGAAGGGAAACTCACATCTTCACTTTTTGATCTGCAGGAACTACAAAATCTACTCGGAAACAAGTTCTTTTTTCCTGATTGATTAACACTGATCTTCTGGTTGAGGTTGGGTGATCTGTTTGTATCTAAAAGTCCCAGAGAATTTTACGGATTTCATTTTCTTGGGCTGATTTTGGTTTGTGGATATACCATTTGTCAGAATGGTCTAATTTTAATCACTTGCATCGTTCTCTGTTGATCATCTTTCCCACACACTTATGCCTAGTCTTGTATTCATTTTGTATCAGTTTACTGTCTTCGTTTATTGTGTGATTAACGGTTTCATTTCTGTCATCACGTAACCAATGCTTACTGCTCTTATTATGTTTCTCTAGCGTTAACTGATGGCCTCTTTCACAGGAGCTTAAGTGGCAACAAGTCTCCTCAGCTCTCCGGGTCTCTTACCAATATTCTGGCTGGTCTCAACGATTCTGTATTTTGGATGGTCTCGATTCATCCTCCGAATTCCAACTCTTTCAGCCTCTTTTCCAAGCTTTTGGGGACCGTTCCAAGTGCACGAATCACAATTGGTATCACTATTACCTTCATGTTCCACAGCTTTCTTAGATCTTTCTTAGATCAAGTATTTGTCTCTCTTTTCGTTTTCTTTGATTTTTACTCCGAGGACCACTGGAACAGCAATGTCCACAAGACAGTGAATTCTCTATTTTTTTTCTCTTTTGTTAATTATCACTTAGTCTGGTCTTCTGGCCAGGATGTGATCTGTTTGTATCTGAAGATCCCAGAGAATTTTATGTCTCTCATTCTCTTGGACGGATTTTGGTTTGTGCCAGTACCATTTTATGTTATAACCAAATTTCAATTTCTTGTAGAATTCCCGGTGGATCACCTTTCCCACCCAGTCATGTCTAGTCTTATACTCCTTTTGCTCTATTTTGTTACATTCACTTATATGATTAAACGTTTCATCTCTTATCACTACATAATCAACAGTTGCTATTCTGTTGGGTATTATTGATTTTAGTTTTGATATAATTGGCCCTTTTGGCGTTGTTTTGTGCTGCTAGAAGAAGAAATTATTTCTCTTTTAAGATTTCCCTTTCGTAGCCATGTCCATGTCTTCTCGTATGAGATTTTGTCAGTCGTTTGAAATATCCATACGGTTGTTTTTCTACTCGTTGTTCTGTTTGTCATTAAAATAGTTAATGTTACTGGCCGCTGTAATTAGTCTTTCTTGGCTCTTTTTAATGTGCTCGTCGCATCTTCGTATTGATGCATTCACACAATTTTCAATGCTGGCGATTTCACTTCCTCCTTCTTTTCTTGACACATATGATCTGTGTCATCCTACGCATCGTCACCAACTTTCTTGTCCTCTGGTCCATTTGTCTAAGTTCTTCTCTGGTCCATTTTAAGAATGGTCAAGAATATCTAACAAGGAGTACTGCCCATGTGTTTATTCTTTTTATGAGATTTCTGCCATAGAACTTGGTTTCAAGAAGTTGACTTGGTCGTCTGAGGTATTATTTTCTTTTTTTTTTTTTTTTTTCGTATCCGCTTGATTGATTTTGTCCGCTTCCAATATTCCTAGGTAGTTGTAATCTTCCTTTTCTCCAAGCGTTCTGATTCTTTCTCGATCAGAAGTTCTATTCTTTCTGTTATTTCGCTTGCAAACTGCTTGATGTACATGAGGTCATAAATATTTTCTTGCAATTTAGTAAATTTGTAGCTTTCATTGAACTTCTAAAGTATATAACTGAGTTACATGATTGCTTTTATAAATAGTAATCGCAAAAGCACATCTTCCTGGAAGATACCTTTCTAGATTTTCACCTCTGCTAATGTTTTTCCTCCTGCTGCCAATTCCACTTTCTAGTTTTTCATTCCGTAATGAATTTAATGACTTTGTCTGATATCTTGTTTATCTTATGACAATATATTATCCTGGACTACAGGAATATATCTCGACCTTTTTGTCGTCAATCCACGACGTGGCTACGTTTTCCGCCTCGCTTAAATCTCCTTGAGGATGTGTTTACCAATGTACAGTAAGTCAACTGTTCTTCTTGTACCACTGTGGTACCCTTTCCATTCTTTGGTAAACAGTCTGCGGCGTACGAGCGAGTAATAGGTCTCCTTGGAAATAATTGGTTCTTTTAGGCATCTTCAGGTGAAGAGCCAGTCTGTCATGGATAGACGTGAATTTTTAAAACCAGAATCCATGTATGCCATCTTGGCCTGCTGCTTTCCAAGTGTTGCTCTGAGCAATTCCAGGTGTGTGTCCGCCTTAAGGCTTTCTTAGAGTCCTTGAAATTATTTTTTTAATTTGTTTTATTTTATTTTCATTATTATTTCACTTCTTGAGAGTTCTTCATACCAAAGTAAGCTGGCGGTATTTCACTGGAGTCTGCAAGTTTCCTTAGGTCTTCCAAACACTTCTGACTATTCTAGCCGATATTTACAATGCTGAAGATTGGATGGTCCACCGTTTCCCAACTCTTCCAGTACAATTATCATTATTATTTAAAGTCATATAATTTCTTGCAAAAAATACCGACTTGTGCATAAAATACCCCAACTAAAGATGAATTGCCGTAAAACTAATTATTAAATTACTTTAAGAAAAATGTTTGATAAAGAGTGCTATAATGAATCAACACTAAAATGAGTAACGTTAAGCTGGGTATTACACTTTCAGGTACATTTATTCAAAACTATTGTTCTCCTACTGTTCTCTCCTCCTCTTTTGGCACTCAGGTCTGATACTCTGATCCTGGCCTCTTGCCTTACTTTCCCATTCCAACCTCTTGCCTTACTTTCCCATTCCAACCTCTTGCCTTACTTTCCTATCCCGACCACTTGCCTTACTTTCCTATCCCGACCACTTGCCTTACTTTCCCATTCCAACCTTTTGCCTTAGTTTCCCATCCCGACCTCTTGCCCTAGTTTCCACTTCCAAACTCTTACCTTAGTTTTCCATTCCAAGCTCTTGCCTTACTTTCCTATCCCGACCTCTTGCCTTACTTTCCCATCCCGACCTCTTGCCTTACTTTCCCATTCCGACCTCTTACCTTACTTTCCCCTTCCAAGCTCTAGCCTTACTTTCCTATCCCGACCACTTGCCTTAGTTTTCTATCCCGACCACTTGCCTTACTTTCCCATCCCGACCTCTTGTCTTACTATACAATTCCGACCTCCTGCCTTTTGTTTTAGCTAAGTTACTCCCTAAAAACTTTTCTTTGCTACTCCTCTCCCTCCCTCTCCAGATTACTTCACAACTGCTTTCCCTTCCCCTGATCTTCTCACTGCTCCTCTCCCTCTCTTCCTATATCCCTTCACTACTCTTTTCCCCTCACTTGATCTCCTCGCTACTCCACTCCTTCCTCCAATGGATCCCTTAACGACTCCTTTCCCCTTCCCTCATCTTTTCGCTACTCCCTCTCCGTCCTCAGATTTCTTTAATACTCCTTTCTCCTCTCAGTATCTCTTTCCTATCTCAACTCCTTTCCACTCCCCTGGATCTCTAGCTATTCCACCCCCAGGATCTCTTGTTGTCGCTATTTCGCCCAATTCCATCTTTTTCCCCTGTCTTTCTCTTTGACATACATCAGTTGACTTTCTATGCTCGCCATTTTTTCTTTTTCACATAAACAAGTTTTCTTAATCTGAGACATTCATTCTCACGCTTTCTTTTCCACTTCTATGTCCTCAATTCTGATACTCTCTATCACCTTTCTCTCTCTCTCTCTCTCTCTCTCTCTCTCTCCCCTTATGGTACTACACATACCCACACTATGAGTAAGTAAAAGTACATCCCAGCCACTTAAGTAGTGCAAATGTAGTCCTAAGTCAACTAAGCAAACAGTTCGTGTCTCCCATTTATTACCAGGGGGTTTTCTTACCAGTCAACGACAGACGCTGGATTTTTCATCTCCACATTGGCAGTCACAAAGTTGGTCCTTTTTTCCTCCATTACTTGACGTCTCAGATTAACCGTATCTCGTAATTTCTGTTTTCCTCCTCCTCGTGCTATCATAATTACTATTATTTAATTCACTCAAGGAATAATTTTGCTGCAAAATGGCCACTTGTAGCCTTTGTGCTTCCATCTCTATTCATGGGAGATAACATTACAAACACATCGAGAGATTTCTTTAAAAAAAACTCAAAAATAAGAAATCACACGATAACATATTGCTGACCGAGAATTTCTTGAGGTAAGCTCTCTCTCTCTCTCTCTTATATATATATATATATATATATATATATCGTGCATGTATGTCTATGTATATGTGTGGATTCTTCCACAGTGTGTAATGATTAACGAGCTATGCCTAAACTAACAGAATAGTATTAGTGAGTTCGATTCTCACTGAGTGCACTATACTTTTGGGCAAGTCCGTGCAATACTGGTGGTTGGTTGAAACTAGATGGAAAATGGGGACACCTTTTATATAAATGTTTTATTCTCATTAACTATTTTTATTATTGCGAAATAGGAGTTGATTTACAAGGTAATTTTTTAAAGTATCGAGACTTCAGCTGTATTTACCGAGATAGAAATGAACAACGAATGAAACGTTAATTCTCTTTAAAACAGTGTCTTTTCCATTCATCACATTTATTCCAATGAGTTTTATATTGGTCTAGGAACCTTTGAAGCTCCTCTTTTGGTGTGGTAATATGCTGCCCGTAATATTTCTTTCTCTGTGTTTCGCCAAATATTGCTGATCAGAAAATATTGGGACTAGCTTCATAATTGTTTTTTAGGGGGGTGCAGGGTAGAGGGTCAAATTGGCACTGAGAAGATTTCGGCATTCGATTGTTTTAGTTATTCACCTGTGCATATGTCTTCATTTAAAATGTAAATATTTGAATTCAAGTAACAGCCAAAGAACTTTTTTATCACACTTCCTATATATATATATATATATATATATATATATATATATATATATATATATATATATATATTTAAGAAAAGTATGTATATATACATATATGTATATTTCTTAAATATTTACAGAAAAGCACTTTCATTCCTATCAGGGAGAGTAGACCCATGCCACCTAATTCATCTCCCTCCTTTCTAACCAGCAGCCCTATCAATGAAGCTTACAATATGCTAACAGTATCTTCTGTAGAAGGGAAAGACATCCCCAGGGGTGTCCTTGGTTTGACATTAAAGTGGATCCGGTGATAAGGCTCCAGTTCTGTGGAGTGTGGAGAACATCTTCATTGACATTAATCTCAATTTCACTCTAACCTGGAGTGGTAGTCCCTGTAATGGTCCCATCAATGGGTCAGGTAGATCTATTTAAAATTATTGGTGTTTTATAGGAATACGTGAAACCATGTAATTTTGAGCGAACAGATGATTAGTATTTAATAGAATTATTAATATTTGGTAACAATAGCTGAAAGTATTTAACTGTTTGCAAATTATTTGTGTTAAGAATTGTTACTTGTTGCTATAATTTTTACTAAGGATTTCTATTACAAGTAACTAGAAACCATATAATTGCTTGGAAATTTACTGGTATTAGATTGAAATACCATATAAATGTATACAAATAAATGATAAATGGAGCCTCACCATCAGATGACTTCGAGTCAAAGCTGGGACATTCTTTGGGAGTGAGGTCTTACTCCTCTACAAAGATGCAATCGGCGTATTTTACAGCTCCAGCCTACTGGGCTATATACATTTGGAAAACTCAACACTAGTTTTACTTATTTAATAAAACTTTCCTACGCTCTCACCAATAAATATGTAAACCCTTAGAATTCTTTTTTAATGAAAAACGACGACCATTCAACAAGAGATAAAATTGTATTCTATTGGAGTGGAAAAATACTTCAATGGCTGTGATAGTGATGTCATGACTGCAAGCTATAGTAAAAAAATTAAAATATAAACTCCAAAAATTCAAATAAAATAGCTTCTTTTGAAGAAATGCATTTATTTTGGGACTGCAAGATATTTTTTGGTTATAGTGCTCTATTACTGATGTGCTAGATAATAAATACTACTTAATAATATCCGTACTGATTTTATAAAATTCCACGAGAAATAATGAAATAATGGTATCTTCAGTTTAGAATAAAATTAACTCTTTTTATTATTTAATTGAGGTATACTTATTTATGAAGCAATATTATTATTGAAATTTGACTAGTTTATCTTTCATCTTATTTCTGTTGCATTTTTACATCTGGTAGTAATAAGATATGATAATTTCCCACGCAGCCCAGACAGCGGATTTCAAAATATTTCAACTGCACCCTCTTCAAAGCCTTGAGACCCTCCACTACCACTAAAAAGGGGGTTCCTGCAATGAAAATAAATTCTATCTGGTGGTGAGACTCTGGATCAACACATTTTGCAGTTAACCCTCTCATTGTCATTGTTCCAAGATTTATTATGATCCTGAGTGATAATACTTTGGGTCAAATACATCTCTTTAAAAATTCATATCAGATAGGGATACTTGAAACCATATAACTGCGTGAAAATTGTTTGTATTAAGATTAGTTAGGATTATTATGATAACTGAAACTATTGAATTGCTCGTAAATAATTGATGTTTGATAGGAATACTTGGAACCATAGAACAATTTGCACATAAATGTTTATTTTTAAATAGGAATTATTCTAATGCTTATAATTATTATCATTATTTAGGGAATTTTATAATTGTGTATAAATTATTAGTATTAAATAGGAATACTTTAAACCAAATAATTGTATGCAAACAAATGATTATTATTGACAAATAAATAAAGTACAATTTTTAAAAAATTCAATAAAACATTGAAAATATTTTTATGACTATAATCAAACGTTTACAAATCAAATTACGGCATTAAATAACCCATGATGAGTTCATTGGCAATTAAACCAAAACAAACACTAATGCCATTTTTTTGTCTGTCATCGCATAACTTTATATATAAACTAAAAAGGATTATTCACTTTCTCATCGCTGTTAGTAAAAGTTTCGTATGCCGAATTTGACTAAATCATCTAACATGATGACTGTCAAATTCAGCACATTCCTAGAGTGTTCCGATGTTAAACCGACCTTGAAACACCTTCTGTCACTGAGAACGAGTAATTCTTATCGCACGACTGAAGGACGGATAAAGTTACTTACGGGACATTGGCGCATGTCATTAACCAATTAATTTTTTTTAATATATATATATATATATATATATATATATATATATATATAAACAAATAGGAATATTACTTTTATGTAGTTTATGCTACAGCAATTTCACTGGTCAACACGATTTTTAGTGACAAGAAACAAAACTTGTTTTTTAGCTAATTTGATGGTCCTGATTCAAAAAATGACCTCAGTTTTCTATGATTAGCAACCATTTTTGCTGTACTGTAATTGCTCATTTTTTGAAAAAATGACGAATTCATGATCTTGACTGATCGCAAAATTTAATTAATAAACGTCGTAGAAACTTATCACTTTTAATGTGGGCCGAACTATTTATTTCAGCTACCTAAAATAAACTATTTTTATGAGAAAAATAATTTTTGAAGTCAAAAAATTTGAAATAGAAGTACCGAATTTTCCCTATTTATCGCCCAAATTCATATTGACTGATAATGTTTATCAGTAATACACTTTAGTAAACCTGATAATTAAGGTGACATAATAAAAAGATAAAACCCTAAAATCTTCTGCTTGATATTCATAAATTTATCCTATCTCTTTTGTCCCTTCACAACGGAAAGAAACCAAGCAGAAAACTCTAACTAAAGACATCCCAATTGAATGCACTTTATTCCATTGTACATGAACATCATGAAAATAGTTTCACCATAACATCAGAAAACTCATTAAGGATGATGAATTTGTTAATTCAATGAATGACTTTGAATTACACGCTGGGACATCGTTTGTTAACAATGAGGCGCCTCTGGTGGTGTAATGGTTAGCAAGCTCGACTAGCAAAACTACACGAGTGAGTTCGAGTCTCATTGGGTGCCCCTTTCATATGGCCTTGTGCCACATCTAAGCAAAAAGCTTAGTAAATTTCCATCGTTTGTTGACAATGAAGATCTTCGAAGGCAATCACCGGATTGAAAACTACATATGGAAAAACTGTTAAAAAGTCTACAGGACATAGGCGTTAATATGAGTGTTAATTTTTTACGTAGCCATCTAGATAAATTTCCTGGTAATTGCAGCGATGTAAGTGAACGATTCCATCAAGATATCAAAACAATGGAAGAGCGCTACCTCGGACGGTGGGACAAACTAATGATGGAGTATCAAAAGAGACTTAGATAATATTGAACATGAGAGACAGTCAAGAAAGAGGAAATTTTTCCCATAGTTCTTATATTCACGAAAGTTTTATTTCTGCAGTTAGATGATTAAATGATTTAATGAAAATACTTGTTGGTCTTGGTATATTCAATTGTGTAATGTTTAAAGACTTAGGGTTTGAGTGTTATTGCAAAATACTATTTTTCAATAAGCAGACCAATATTTGTTGGTTTAAATATTAATTGAGAAGTTTCTACAATTTTACTTTGAGAAATATTGCCATCGGTCAATATCATATATACACAAAACAAATGAAAAAATGCTTTTTTCCAAAAATGAGGCATTTCAGTAGAGTAAAAACGGTAGCTGACCAAGAATAAGTAAGGTCATTTTCAGATTCAGCGCCTTCAAATTAGCTAAAAATGATGTTTGGTGCCTCGACCCCATTTCATTTTTTTACTTGGGGGTGGGAGGAGGAGGGACTAATACATTACATTTAACATATATCCGCCAGGATTTGATTTCCAATTACCAAATCTTTATTTAATTATACAAGATATCGAGCTGAATATTTCCTAACCAAAAAACAAAGTTTTAACCTTTCCCTACCCTGTTAAACTTTACTCCAGTCATTGGAATATCGAAATTTCGAAAATCGTGTTGTGTTTACACTTGTACGTGAAATCCCAACTGGAGGCCATGAACGTTAAGCACTTGATCATGTTCATCAATTTACTAGGAGTACCTGTGGAATTTCATGAAATATATGCATTTTTGCACGAATAAGAATTCTAAATTCTTTAATAAATGGTTGTAAATTTCTATTTTGAAATTTATTGAATTAATAATAAAGCATAATGGAAAATTGAAGATTTGGTTTTGTAAATTAAATAGCCCACGTGTGTGTGTGAGAGAGAGAGAGAGAGAGAGAGAGAGAGAGAGAAGGGGAGAGAGAGAAATTTACCTCACTTTTTAGGAGGATGGGTCACAAGGCCAAAGTTGATGAAAACTCTATCGCAACCGAGAACAATTTTTAAAAAACTATCAATAACACAATCGTTTAAGGAAGTCATAAGATTGAAAATAAATGATAAAATATTCTCATTCATTTTTAATCTTATTTTTTCTGATAACTTGTTTTATTTGTTTTTTAATATGCGATTCTTGAAGCAAAATATGCAAATTTATATAGCAGGATACCCAGAAATTTATTTGATTGGTTTGGTTCTTAAGCATATCAACCGTTGTTAGTTATTTAATGCCAAATCCTATTTATACGTAATATTAAATATATATGATTTGTCAACAAAGTTAAATAGTTTCAAGTATTTCTCTGTATCACTAACAATTCAATTAAACATCAGTCATTAGTTTACACATAGTTGAATGATCACAGTTCTATTTCTAATAATTCAATTTAGCATTAGTCATTTATTTGCACTCAGTTTAAAATGTCAAACAGTTGGATTTGACCGATGGATAGGAACCTATCAGGTGCTGCTTATCCGGGGCAAAGTGGACCTGGGATCAATGGCAATGAATGGGTACTCTTGATGAAACAATTTTATGTAGAACTCGAACTTGAACAAACAGATAAATACAAGAGCTTTATATAGAGATAAATCCGAATTTAACTATTGTTCAGTGTCATATTCGTATTCATTGCAATTTTAAAAACGTGTATTTGCCCGAAAATTCAAGATAGAGAATATGCACATGTCCTATTACACAAACAGCCTTCAAAAATAGCCAATATCTGGCCACTTTAGCCCACTCAAGTGTACGCCAGGTTTTCGTCTTGTCTTAGACTGTGAATCGAAAAAAAAGAATTGATATGAAAGCATATAACTTATTTTGAATTAAATTTCTGTTAGATTGGAGGATCTAACACAGCTCGCAGAAAACTTATCTATGGCCTCGTTCAAAAATTTTTTAAAGATTTAAAAAAAAACAAATTTTTCTTCTGACCATGAACTAAAGTCGAAACTAGTCGAGAAAAATTAAGAATTAAAAAGCAAGTAATTTCCTCTTATATAGTGAAACAATCCACTTGCATGACTGCAATAGGGAAAAGGCATGAATCTATATCTTCCCTAGCAAGGTTTATTGGTTTCTTTTACGATGGGAGTAGGCAACCAGACTAGGAGAAGGATATCTCTGAATTCAAACTATTGAGTAGACAATTATAAACCTCACCACTGTCTCTACTAATAACTATCATGGTAATTCGTAGTTTACGGCTAAAGGAAGCTGTGGAGAATTATGATCATCCAAGCCCTGGAAATGACATTGCACTTGAATTAGACTTGTCGTCGTATAAAGTTTAATATGCTAAACTCTCAGGCCATTAGAAATGAATTAAGTATTCCTCTTGTAAATGGTGCTTATATATATATATATATATATATATATATATATATATATATATATATATATATATATATATATATATATATATATATATATATATATGTCTTGCGAACCATTGTGACTGAATGCATGCCATACATTGCGTTAGAGAGTCCTCCTTATGGTGTAAAGGTTAAAGTGCTGGAGTTTGACCTTGAAGTAAGCGAGTTCGAACTCCAGTTACACTATTACGTTAACTTTCAGACTAATACACTTAGGAAAAGTATAAACCCTATTATCCCGCCAGCAATGGGTCTAATAGCATCACTGCTGTTCTACAAGAATGGCTTCGGCATTAAATAACTCACAAAGTTTGATATGTTTAATGAAATAAGGAAACCAAACCAACAATACATTGCATATTGTATGAGGCAAGGAGACTGAGTTTCCAATCCTTTAGATCTGCAACTTGTGTCTTTGGATCACACACTCTCTCGCCCTCTCTCTCTCTCTCTGTATATTTTATTAGCCCCCTTCGTTTTATTAATGTTTTTCTGTCTCCTTATATCTTTGTATGTTCTCTCTCTCTCTCTCTCATTCTCTCTCTCTCTCTTTTATTTGTCCCCTTCTTTTATTAGTGTTTTTTCTCTCCCATTATATCTTAGTATTCTCTCTCTCTCTCTCTCTCTCTCTCTCTCTCTCTCTCTCTCTCTCTCTCTCTCATTTGTCCCATTATTTTATTAGTATTTTTTCTCTCCTCTAACATCTTGTTCTCTCTCTCACATAACCCCCTCGCCCCAAAAAAGAAGTCAATGATAAATAAGCGGAACTTAAGGGTCCCAGCAATTTAGATTCATTTCTATTGACATTTCCTTTGACCTTTGACCCAACAGCTGTTTAATTACAACACCTCTTCACAAAATATGATTCAACAAGTTAACTGAAAGGTCGTTGAAAATGAAGACTTAAGTTGATTTTGAGACAAAAAGGAGCAAAAATATGACAAAGCCTTTCACTCTTGATGATATTTAGACTTCTGTAATAGTAGTAATTTACTAAGCGATTTGCTTAGAGGTGGCACAAGGCCGAATAAATGGGGTACCCAATAAGACTTCTGCAATTGTATAACGCCTGTCTTTCAATTGTATGTTAATATCAATGAAAATATCACGAACATATTTAAATTTTTATAAGATTATTCATGTAGAAAATAAACTAATCAACGAGTTGGTCTTTTTTTTCAAATAATAACCCCGTTACTTTCAAGTCTTCTTGCCAATGAAAAAATATTCTTTGCTTTTTTTTTTCTGCTTTATTTCTTCCTTTCTCTTTCTCCTCTACTTCATATCTCTCTCTCTCTCTCTCTCTCTCTCTCTCTCTCTCTCTCTCTCTCTCTCTCTCTCTCTCTCTCTCTCAGATAGATCAGCTAAATTTATAAGGAACCGAGGAACGACTATCTATTTTTTTACTGTGAGAAGGTATCGAACTTTCATATAATGGTGAGGAAATTAAACAATCAGATGCTGAATTCGATCCTCCAAGGAAGACCCACACTTTTAGCCACGTGCCAGACTAATATAAACTTAATATGTGCTAAAGATTCTGGATTTGAGATTGTTACTTGATACGTAAGAAAAACAAATAATTATGATACATATCCAGGACACAGATGATTAAAGACAAATTATAAATATGAAGAGAGTGAGACAAAGATATTTAATAGAGAAAATAATTACAATATTTTTTTAAAAAATGAACACATGTTCAACTTGTAAAAAACAAAAATGTATTTAATGAATACGCTTACAGCCTCGGGAGGGAATTCTCGTTTATGAGTCTAAATATATATGCGAATTTAACGAGATAGATTCGCCATAAAATATAAAGGTTTTCAGACCTTCATTCAGTGAACTTTTGAGAGAACCCAGTTATTAACAGTGATGGCAGAAATTTTCTTTGCAGACTTTAATAATTATACCAGCAGCATTGCATTTCTTACTCCGTTTCCTCAATTTTTTCCTTTACTTCCACCACTGCCATCTCAACCGGCACTCTTACCAACAGCGTTTTTTTTTTCTTTGCTGATCTTATCATTTGAGAACACGAGCAATGTTCATTAAAACCATGTGCAGAAGTTACTTGTCCACCCCAATATTAATAATGACAAAAAGAGTAATCTTCACCCTAGAGTTCTGCAGTTTTTAAATTCCTTCAGTTGATCTTACACAGGGATCGCTTGGCCCGTCAGCAAGGCTTAGAATAAACCGACTATATCCTCGGCAGTGGAATAAGACATGCAACCACCAAAAAAGGGGTGTCTTGAGGATGACACTAAATCTTGGTGAGGCTCCACTCCTGTAGCTTTGGAGAGTATGAAGTATCCCTTTGTTTCATTACTCCCAGTTTCACTCTGACCTGGAGAGGTGGTACTTGTTGGGGGGGGTCTGTCGGTCAAATTGGTCTGTTTGAGAATTATTCGCATTCGATAGAAATACTTGATACCCTCCAATGTGACTAAACAAATGATTATTGGCAAATAAAAGGTGCAAGTTTTTTTTGTTTTTTTTTTTAATGAAGTGGAACGAAGAAAATAAAGTTATGATTACAATCAAACAAATTAAACTTTGGCATTGAATAATACACTCGGAGATAATATGCTGTGAAAAAATAAACTACATCAACCCAAACCAGGGATCACCAAAAAGATTATGGTTGCGTTGGAGATAGAGATACAACTAATGAAATGAACGTCTTGTAATGAGAAAAAAATGATAAAATATCTTCTAAGCAACAGTAGAACTTTTATTAAAGTCAGATGTCGGTTGAAGGTAGGGATCATGGATCTTTAGATCAGTTGTATAGACAAGAGAAATTTTTATTAACTGCTAATTCTAACGTTTTTCATTTATATATTCTTTCTTTCCTGGTTGGCACGGTATCATCATCCTCTCTATTAGTCTGTGAGTGAGTCATTCTCCCATCATTTGGGGGCCTATATTTATGCTTGCTCAGTTTCCAGTAGTGGACATTTATTTACTCTCCAACTTCACTTCATTTCTTTTCGATGACACCAACACTTCTTCAATATGCACCCAACGATATTAAGGTTATTTCTATGCGAAACTGTCTTATGCTGTTCCCGATAACATTTGTGTTCAGTGATATCAAATCAGTACATTGCAGTCAATAACGACCCCTGTGGGTCTATAAAATCTATATGGGGAGTCGATAAACGCTTGAGAATCAAAAGCTTAACTTTATGGGTCAAAAGCTGTCATGAAGAAATTGATTATACTACCGATGTCAAATGATAACAGACAGATCCTCCACTCCATGTATTTCCCTGGATCCGATGATTGAAAGTGTGTTCAAAAAGTATCGAGACTAAAGCTGTATTTACAAAGACACAAATAAATAATGAATGAAAAATCAAATACCCTCTTAGCATTCAATACACTTATCTCAAAAATGCGAAGCAGCACCGTTGTATTTAGACTCAATTTTAAAAGTATAAATTTTCAGTTTAGAAAACAAAATTAAAATTTGCGTGCGAGTATAGAGTATATTGCACTTGCATGATCTTGTTTCTCAAAAACATTTTGTTCAAAAAGTATTGAGACAAGCTTCATTGTTTATCTATTTTTCTGTTTGTTTTCTTTTTCTTTTTTTCTTTTTTTTTTTTTTTTTGCGAGGGATCGAATTGGCACAAGACGTCATCATCTTATTATACAAGTTGTTCAGCTATGCACATATCTTCATTTGAATTTTAAAACGTTAAATCTTCTGTCTCGATACTTTGATCATAACTAGTGGGCATTTATCATATTGTATGTCTTTACCCAACCCCTCTACCACGAGCAGAATGTTATACAGTCAATTTTTAAGCAGATAACTCATGGTTTGAATCTAGAGATACCGAAGCTAAAGAACCCTGTCTGCGGGTGAGGGGGGGTTGATGGATTCATATTTTTTTTCTAGGGTATTAGGTCTTTGTGAAAAGCAAACAGCCTCACCCAGGATTTGCACTCGAGTCACCGGTTCCATTTTCCATGACGATAACCGCTACTCTAAGAACGCCTCTGTATCATGCTGTATTTCCATGTATTTCAATAAGATTGAACGCTATAATGTTGAATTCCAAAATTTCGCTCAATTTCCCATGATTTCCCCCAGGAATACTAAACAGGCTCCCTTTTCCATTTTGTTGATCATAGCATTTTATACACATCGTCGATATAAAGTCAGTTCACATACGTTTTTGTTTTTGATTTTTTTTTTTTTCCAATACTTTCCTATTCCTAACCGAATTAAAACTCGTAGAATGCTAGAAGACATGAATTAAAAAATAAATGTAATCGACTGAAATCTATCATTCCACAGCGAGAATTAAGCATTCAGACGCAGTAGATAAGTGTCTCTCTCTTTGATGTAGATTCGTTTAGTTAATAAAATCATTTGACGCAAGACCACTGGCGAAACATGTTTTTCATGTTGTCTCCTCGTTTTCATTTCGTCGGATTTCATTCCGTAATTTTATATATATATATATATATATATATATATATATATATATATATATAGTTAAAATGCTCAGTCTGTCCTACTATTTGCCCAGAGCTGAAGGGAGAATAATTAAATCCACACCTTTCACAAGGATATTAGTGCTATGTTAAATGCCAACAGACTCGTTTAGGATTTGGAAACGGTTCTCTGTATTTATTTCCTCCGACGGTAGCCATTACACTACGAGCGCCTTGTAAAAACCTTTTAAGATGGAAAACAGGATAAAAACTCACGACTGCGATCTTCAAGTGAACTTATGATCTTAGGATAAATTATCATGAAACGGTGAGTCGTGAGTCTTTATCTTGTTTATGCTTCTTTTTCATTTTACACGTTTTTTACTCAAAATATAGTAATATTGCTCTGCATTTTTGTAAGTAAAGATTTTATGAATTAAAAATGCCTTTAGTGTTAATATATATGGGGGAGGGATTATGGTTATATCGGCGCGGAAAATGGAACCAGCAAATTAAGTTCAAAATCCTGATAGTGTACACTAAATCCTTTGGGAAAATTTAAAACTATATCTTCTTCCCCCACCCACGCAACACACTCTGAGTAAAATTGTAGGGCAGACTGAACTCTATAGTCTTGTTAAAACAATTAATCTTGAAAGAGAATTTAGAATTCTAACGCTCTCTCGTCAACACAGCATAGGCCAGCCATAGTAGGGTATGTCCCATTTCTCTCTGTCTCTTTCTGGGGAAGCCTTCAATTCTGAAGTGGACGGAGGAAAAGGCTGATGGGATGCGGATATATATATATATATATATATATATATATATATATATATATATATATATATAGTCGCATTACTATATAGTGTCATTAATGCTTGAAGAGAGTAATGTTACATTGGCGACGATATCATCTAGGCATAGGCTCTGTCTTTAAGTGCTCTTGAGCCAAACAGGAACTCCATTTGTCAAACGAGCTCTCTCTCTCTCTCTCTCGAATATTGTGTGTTGTTGATATTTACTAATTTGAGGAAGTTAACCGAATTTAAGCAAACAATTTTAGCACTTCAGTCTTCCAATTAGGAAGATCTGCCTAAAAAATCAGGATTTGAAAACCTGATCGTACGTCAAACCTTGAACACTGACCAATATCACCGCTGGATATATGTACTTGTTTACTATATACTCTCTATATGTGGTGTAATGATCAAAGAGTTATCCTAGCAGATCATTTTTAGTGAGTCCGATTCACCCTTTGTGCTCTATACATCTAGTCTTGTACCAAACTTAGTAAATGAATACCTACTCTTGTATCTTCAATTTTGACACGTGAGAAGTATTATAAACAAAATTAAAGTTTCTCTCTCTTTCTCTCTCTCTCTCTCTCTCTCTCTCTCTCTCTCTCTCTCTCTCTCTCTCTCTCTCTCTCTGATATATATATATATATATATATATATATATTAAAATGGTATAACCGCTCTTCATTTTAAAAAAAACTAACGCGTGAGTTTAAGAACTAAAACAACGATAATAAAACTGATGAATGCATGTATGTATGAAAAAAAGTAAAGTTGGAGACTGTAGTCGAGGACGATCCGAAGGCTCTTTTTTCAATAGCTATCACATCAAAGTGTAGGAGAGGGATCTACTGGATGGCTCCACAAAACCCTTGATCCCTGTCTTATAATGCTGTTAAGCAAGGAAGTATCAAGTACCATTTTTTGAGTCTTTGGTATGACTCAACCTGGGATTGAACCTCGGTCTCCTGGGCCATTGGCGAACAGTCTACCCTCTAGACTAATATATATATATATATATATATATAACAGTCTCCTTCTTTAAATTGGTTAATGATTGGTAAATACTACCGTTATCTTTGTCTTCAGTTCATCTTTGATGTTGCATGAAGTTTTGTCGATTTCTAGCTCAAGCGCGCCCCAAACATAATAAAAGGGACTGCTACTGGGGGAGTTAAGCGGTCAGGTGTTGGGACTGATATGGTCACAGACAATTCTGACAGCTAACACTGGGTTCTCCTGCTGCGTGGCATGACGCAAAGTCCAGTTACCAGACGTCGGGGCTTCCAGTCGATAAAACTGTAGCAAAAAAATGATTTTAAAAACAAGAGAAAAAATGCAAATATGAACGAACAAGGAATGCAATTCCCAAATCTTTAGGCATAAAATAACCCTTGACGGGTTGACATACCGTTAAAGTCAATCAGTTAATTTCAATATATGCTGATAACAAACAACTGTATATACAAAACCCTCAGATATATACAGCAATCTCCTATCCTAAATATCTCAAAGAAAGATTCTAATTGCAGAGGTGATTAAACATGTTACTTGAAACAAAATACTTGATCAGAATGGATATCTTATTTTAGACTAAACATTTACAGACTTTGAATTGAATCTATGGATTATAATAAAACAACATTTCTACTCAACAAACCATGACTTCACCACTGGTACAAAATTCGCCCTCATAAAAAGGAGAGAAAAAACAAAGATACGATAAACACACGATGAAATGATACAGATACAGAACACGGAAAAGATATATTCAAAAGATATTTCTGCTTTTGTGTGTGTGTGTGTGTGTGTGTGTGTGTGTGTGTGTGTGTGTGTGTGTGTGTGTGTGTGTGTGTGTGTGTGATGAGCAAAAATATCCCTTAGAAAATTTTTTCAACATAACTTTGAAATTATACTTCTAGAAAAAGTTAATTAAACTTAGAAATAAAATTTCAAAAATATAAACTAAATGTCAAACCCATCGAGCATTGTGTATTTAAACAGCAGTTTTTCATCAATTCAAATTTAATGATAAACAATCTTTTTTTAAATATTCATTGCACCACAAGTTTATATGATTCATTTTTCATAGCCTGACATTTGTCTGGCGGCGTGAGACTTTGAGAAGCAATTTCAGTCGTTTGTGCAAGCAATGATTAGATGCTTCTCATTTGGTTTTGAGGACTTTTAATTTTTAAATACTAATTTTCAGTTAATTTAATTTCTTTATTGACAGTATTGTATTGTCCGGTTTCCAAGAATATATCTCTCTCTCTCTAACTCTCTCTCTCTCTCTCTCTCTCTCTCTCTCTCTCTCTCTCTACTCAGTTTTTCTTTTTTTTCTTCTCTAACATTAACTTTCTATACTTCATTTTCGTTATCATTTCCTGATTGTCTTTTTCTCAATATTTCTTTCCTCCGAAAATTTTCTCTTCGCTTTCTTCTCTTTGCTCGTGATCTGAAAGGATTTCTGTCTACCAATGTTCTTGCATTCTTAACTCTTTAATATGACCTATCTCGACCACCCACCACCAGACAAGCAGAAGTGATTATTCCCGCACAGCTTCCTTATTTTTGACGGGAATTACGCTTTATATAAAGATTCAGCCCGTTCTCCAACAATGAGCTTCAAGAGCACCTTTCACATAAATATAGCAATATGCAATCGTTTCAATAGTGTTCTCAAATGCTAGTTTCCACGAAGGCCACTTGTGAACGGAAGTTGGTATAAACTTCTTAACAGTTTTCCCTGTTTATTTTTATAGTTTTAATTTTTATTGGCTTCATGTCGTTCAGGAATTTTAATGTTAAGTCCTGATCTTGTTACTTAACTGCAAAAATCTGAAAAAAATTACCACCTCTATCTATACTACTATCCTGAAGTGTGTGTGTGTGTGTTGGGATCTCGCCAAAACGTAATGTCCCAATGATCTGATTTTTAGCAAGAATATTAAACTGACAATGCTAAGTCGAACTTTGAGATCAACAGATGTCATCAGGCAGCCACGTCAACAGGGCGCTGACAGTATCTGCTACAAACGAGTGTCCAGGGTATGACACTAAACAACATTTGGTGGTGAGGCTCCTGTTCTGGAGATCTGAAGAGTGTGGAGTACACCTTTCTTGCTATTACTTCTAGATCTACTCTGAGTCAGAGTCGTTGTACTTGTTAAGGTTTCATCTTTTGATCAAGTTGATCAGTTTTAAAATTATTAGAATTAGATAGGAATTCTTGATATCATGTGACAGTATACAAAAGAAAATCTTTAAAAACTACAAAAAATATAACTGTACAATGTATGCGTTTTCCTAACCTTTAGGCATAGAATAACAGGTCTACATGGCATTAAATCAATCAGTGATCAGAAAAATACGTTATTTCTGGCCAAAAATAAAAGAAGATAAAAGCCTTGATATGAAATATGATTTTTTTTTATTTACCTAATAAGTGGTGATACGCACGCGGTATCTGTTTTAAATGAGGGATCGTTGAAAAGTTATCGGCCCCACTAAGTAAATAATTATGGTTAACTTAAAAAATGATGTGTTGAACTGAGGAATAAAATGGTATGTACATTTCATGGCTCTTGGTGAGACTGAGAACTTTACTCCTTTGTATTGTTAGATGTTTATGTATAAATAGTAAAAAGGGACTCTACATATTTGAAAAAGCTGAAAAAAATTAGAAATATGGGTGCTCTTTTCCCAAACCATCCAAGTAAAAGAATCAAGGCATACTGGACACTTACTTCCCATCTCGAAAACCATCTTAGTAAGACGAGCAAGACATGCCGGGAAAGTAGGGACAAACTCCTAAACAACATTCTCCTATGGACTCCTACACCTGGACATACCAGTGCAGGCCACCAGCAAAAAAATTATCTTCATCCGCTCTGTGTGGACAGTAGATGCCGTCAAGAAGACTTGCCAAGAATGATGACCGATAGAGTTAAGGATATCGATGCTATAGGAATGCTTTCGTGATAATGATGAAAAAGGAGCTCTCAGAAATTAATTGGAATTTTTCTTTGTTTAAAACTCATGTTTATATTGTTTTGTCCATAGAATCTTATAATAATGGGAATTATTTCATTAAATCGGGGTTGGTGTTGTTTTGTTTTTGTTTTTTACGGGGAGGGTCTCTCTAATAACTTATCCCAAGCAATGACGAATAACCTTGCTTATTTACTTATGTACTGTGACTTCTGCGTTAATCATATAATTGTGACGAATTTGGCTGAGTTCAAGATACGCTTAAAACACCAGTTCCTGCCAGATCACCCAAGTTAAGCAGTGATTATTCTTCTCAGTGCTAAGAAGAGTAACCACTAAGCCACTGCAGAGATTAAAAGTAACTTATTATCTGTGTACTAGTCTCATCAAAAAACTTAGCGAATTATATGGTATGACAGGCAATATCTTGCTTTTTTCCGACTTTTCTCTATTTCTCTGTCTCTCTCAGTTTCACCTTTTCTTCTTTTTATTCTTCTCTCTCAATAAGATTCTTTACTCCAGTCTCCTGTTTGCGAGGGTTAGAATGCCCTAACTGTATCACCAGCAGAAAAGTAAAACCTCCCTACCCTAACAAAAAGGGGGCGTAGTGGGTATGACAAACAGCATCTAATAGTTAGGCTCCAATTCTGGACACCTAGGAGTATGGAGTACTCCTTCATTGTCATTTCTCCCAAGCCCACTCTGACCTGGAGTGGTAGTACCTGGGAGAGTCTTGTATGTGGATTAAATAGATCTCTTACAAATCATTAGTATTCGATAAGACTGTGTGCAAAAAAAAATCCTCTTTAGAAACAAAAGATGTAAACATGAACATTCAATGAATGCAATTTCCTAACCTCTTCACTTAAAATAACTTTAGACGGGTTGACATGCCGTTAAAGCTACTCAATCAATCAGTCTTTCTGGCAGAATTAAAGCTAGTTACTGCAATTAAAGATTAAATTCAATGCATCACATTTATTCGCATTTAATTGGACTGTGTGCAAAAAAAAATTGAAGAAACAAGCACACAAAAATGTAGAATAGGCCGACAGCACACCTGCATAGAGGTAATACCCTTCTTCAACTCCCGGGAGTAATTCCATTTCCATTCTGTTGGTTGGTTAAGTCTTCGGATGACACGACTAATCCGCTATCTTCCTACGTTGTGGTTTTTTCGATCCAGACAACAGATCAATCGCTGATCGGAGTCGCTGGTCGATGAGTAGACAGATGAGACCGTACCATTGTCAAAAAAAAAAGTCGACACCAAGACACAGGGAATAAAATGCGGCTTGCAAAAATTACAATATTTAATACGAAAATGATACATATATTCAGCCATCCCGGAAGTGGTAAGTTTTAGTCTGAGACCAGTTCACGAATTAATAATCTGTAAATTCCTCGAATAAGTTTTAGGCTTTTCTATTCTCGCTGTTTATAGTTTGGCGCAAGGCAATCTTAAATGGTGTTTACATTTGCTTTCCTCAATCTGTAGTACTACTTCACAAGAGCTTATTACGTTAAGCTTCTTTGCTTCTTTTTTTTCTCGGCGTTGTATTATGGTCGACTTTCTTCGCTTTCAATACTCAGGGCAGTCTAGTACAAAATCAAAAAATTCAGACCTTCATAGAAACTGCTCATCAACTCACCTGCTGCTCTTTCCCTCTGCCATAGTGTCTGGGTTTCCTAAGCGTTGTAAATTTATACCTTTTCCACTGGGAAGTGGGGGAAGGCGAGGCTAAAGGAAATATCTATTTTCTCCTAATTTGGATTTCGATAAATTTTTGCTGACGAGTATTATATCAGGATTTCTTTTTTAAATTCCATATTAGAATTTAGGAAATAGGTTATTCCAATTTTAGATTTTCATACTGAATTGTTTTTGATGACTGACAAGATCTGGCTTTGATCTGATTCGCTTTTTCACTTCAAATCATTCCAGAACACAGCTATCTATCAAAACAATTTACTTCTCTTTTGATTCCTTTAGTTTAAACAATAATAATGTGTTTACTTTGCTTTTCTCATTATATAATTTGTTTTGTCCCATTCCAACTCATCGAAAATAACACAATTTTTATCTACACTTCATTTCAAAAATCCATGTCCCAATTACACATTTATAATATACAACTCTATTCTTCCAAATCGGTTTCTTTTTCTTCTGGTTAATAAGATTTCTCTGACTGGTCTCCAACCTTATAGGGTTACACTGAGAATGACACTAAACTGCATCCGATGGTAAGGCTCCAGTCCTGAAGCTTTAGATGTGGAATTGTCATTACTCTCAGGTTCACTCTGACCCGGAGTAGTATTACCTGTCAGGGTCGCATCAATAGAACTATCATATATTTTACTAGGCACCATTTAACTATATGCAAACAATTGAATTCTGGCCCGTTTATATATATATATATATATATAATAGAATTTCGCATTGAATAACGCATAAGGATCGATATGTCATAAAACACAACCAAACAAAAACAAAAATCGATCAACCAATCTTAAGAGGATAGTGGCTTTAAAAGAAAGTTGTATATCTAACCTATATAAAGCGGGTAACAATTTCATAATCTTAATATTTTGTGTATTTTGAAATTTATGAACTTTATGCCGCCAAAAAAATCTCTCCAATATGGGAAAATCTTTCAAATTTTTTTCTTCCATTTGATAACCATTAACGACAAAGTAACAGGTTTTTCTTCTCTTATAAACGCAAGATTTAGCTTTAGTGAAATTAGGCAACTTGATGCGAGTTATACAAGAGTAAGTCAGTTTTGTTAGTATGTACTAGTTCGTGGCACGTATATCACATGGCCGAAGGATTTCGAACCTTAGATGCCCATGGTGGTTGGTTAGTATCGTGATAGCTGGTGCGCTGAGCAATTCTGTATAGCTTCACTCCGTGAGGGAAATGAAAGCCACTCAGATGAACGGACAACGTTCTCCAGTTTGGTAATTTTACAAGTTCGAATTGTACCATAATGCCATAAATGCATCCCAAAACATTTGTTGTGTGAAAATTGAAAGCGCGGTTGACCCCAGTTCAGTAACCTGGTGCTTCAAGAAATTTTTCTCAGGTTGCAAGAACCTCAATTATTTGGCAAGGTCAGGTAGACATAGAAGGCTGTACTCCGAGGCTGTAGTGCAGGCCATTGAGGCAAATCTGGTGAATAGCATTTGTAGGGTATCAGACAAGCTCAGCATATCGGTCATGTGTGGTTCTTCACCTTCAAGACATCGGCAAAAGCATCTGGACCTGCCACATTGGAAAACTTTTGATTCCCCCCAAGTCACAAATGTTTCTTTTCTTGCAAATGCTGGAATTAAACTTTAGGGAATTACATTTCTCTTCACGGGTGGTAACGAATTTGACGACATTTTTTTCTCGGTCATCTACTGTCAGCAGACTACTTTTTTCTTTTTTCTTATGTCGACTTTATACGAAGTAATCGTGGGTTTGTAAGCCTTTCTCAAATGAAGGAAATAGAAATTTATTTGCAAAATAATACATTTGCCATGAGCGAAACATATGGCGCGTGGATTCTATGGCAATAAAAGTTTAGAAATCGTATGACCACATTTTTCTTGTTTTCAGATTTCTTTTTTCCCATTCGTTCCTTTTTTCCCACTGTTCTAAAAGAAAGATTGTAAAATAGATATTGTTTGACAAATGGAATAAATAGATAGAATTTTTTAGATTTTTCCGTTTGTCTTGTCATGTTTACGATTCAAGTATAGACGCGTACTTCAGCTAGTAATCATTGATTCGTCTGCCTTTTTTATTTGAATTTCTTTTGACGAAATTCTAAATATTCCGCTCAAAATAATTTTCATCTGCATATTTTATGTCTTATAGTTTTTAAAGCACACACACACACACACACACACACACACACACACACACACACATCTAATTTCTACGGATGAGTGTCACATGTATTAACATCTTACACGTGGTTTTACATAGTGAGGAGAGTCTTCACCAATGGCCCAAGAGACCAGGGTTCAATCCCAGCTTGATCAGTATCTTATAATGCTGAGTATTAAACAAGGAGGCATCAAGTATCATTTTTTGAGTCTTTGCTATGACTCAAGCTGGGATTGAACTATTTTGCAGGCTAATACTTGCATAAGATGTCGGGGTGAAATTTTCATAGAAATTTAAAAATCAGACAACAGCGATTATTATAAAAAAAGTTTATAATTCGAACTATATTATTGAATTTCAATACAAATTATGACATCCTACAGTCTTGCGAGACACGATGAATCTGGGCTCGGATCTCAGCACCGGCCAAGAGTCATCCAGCATTGCACGAGGGGCGACTGAAAAGTTCTTAGGCTGACCAAGATACTCTCATGGAATATGACCAAATGAGTTTTATTTTTAAACGCCCCCCCCCTGACCTTGAGGTTGGCACACTTTTTCTATCGGTGTTGCAATACGCAGATCTCATTAATCAAAAAAGATATCAAAAACAGGTACGACGTCATTATGTGAACTTTTCAGCCCAACCTCGTATTTCTTGTATAAAAAATGATTTGTGACTATCTGAAAATGTGTAAGTTCAAGCGATCAAACAAATATATATGTGTGTGTATGTATGTATGTATGTATGTGAGTTGTTTTCCTAATTTCAGTTCTCTCAAGAGTGAATCCAAAATAAGTAAAAAGAGTTTTGCATCTAACCATAGAATTAGTGATTATTCAGGAATGTGAAAAAAGTATTTTTATCATTCAGGGTTTTCGAACTGTTGTCTGCATCTTTATATTCACGTTTCGGCCGATATGTCCTCCGGCCTTCTTAAGGTGTTTCTTGTCCAACTCGGAACTTCGAACTATATCCTTTATTTAATCCACAGGGGTCGCTTGCTCTGATTTCGTTAACCATAACCAGGTACAAGTGTTAAGTATTCCTATATTGTTTCTCGCCAGATGTCAGGATTGAGCCTGCACCCTTCAGGTGATTGTCACTTAGAAGCTTAGAGAACCAACGCCTATAACCGTTACGCTATGTGTTCTGCTGGACAGTTCAGAATGAATTTTGGGGAGTAATAAACTTAATGATCTTACATCGCTATGAATTACTACTATTATGTATGATTTTTTACTTGAGTTCATATTACGATTTTTTTATCTAACCTTTTTGATTATTTTTTACCGTATTGTATTCATCTCTATACTTGGTCTACTCAACAGGTCACTGTAATCCAAAATATGAACTGATTCTTTGAGGCGTCTAATTCTCCAATGTTCTTCTCTATCAGTTATTTTAACTTCATCCCATAAGTTCAGATGGTTTCTCTTTTGCTTCCATATATGGTCTGCCATCCCAGACTTTTTGATTTCACTTCCAACTACTGCTTTTCGATGTCTTCTAGCCTTACATTTAGTGGGTGGCATGTTTCGCCTTCCTATACTTTACCATAACTGCAAGGGATGAAGTACATACAGTTCTTGGTCATGTTGAATTCTCGAGCCACTTGTGAATATTGTCCTGATGTCATATGGATTACATATCTTTTGGATCCTTTCGGCTAGGCCTTTGACATAGTTTTCGATTATCGTTCTCTATCGTCCTATCCAGATTTCATGGAGCCGATGTTATGCTCTCTGGATTGTTGTTGCGATGGAGGTTGTGTCTTAAGCTAAATAAAGTACACAAAAATTGTCACACCATTTTTATAATTTGCCGACCTTAGTCGAGGGTGACTCGAAGGCTCCCTTTTCAATAGATACCACACTGAGGTGTAGGGGAGAGCGCCACTCCATTCCCTGGATTGCTCCACTTTACCCTTGATCCTTACTTTATAATTCTGAGTGTTAAGCAAGGTAGCATCAAGTACTATTTTTTTAGTTTTTGATATGACTCGACCTGGGATTGAACCTTGGTCTTCCGGGCCATTGGCGAACACTCTACTCATTAGGCCAATTGCGGGTCATTGGTCTAATGAGTAGAGTGCTCACCATTATAAGGTAAGGATCAAGGGTAAAGTGGAGCAATCCAGGGAATGAAGTCGCACCTTCTCCTACACCTGGGTGTGGTAGTTATTGAAAAGGGAGCCTTCAAGTCACTCTCGACTAAGGTCGCCATGTTTGAAATAAACTAAGCACTCAATAAGTATAAAACACGTTCTTGTAGTACAATTGGGTGTTGAAAAGCTCTCGGCTTAACCAGAAAAGAAATTATCTTGTGCCATGAAAAGTCCACGCTATTCCAAATGTTTATCCCGCTGTTCAGCATATTTGCCACATCCTTTCTGAAGTTTCTTTTTTTTTAATAATCATTATTATTGTCTTAAATCATTATTTATAAAAGTTGAATTATTTCTCGATATATATCTCACGGTTGCATTACCATGTGTCATTAGTTCTTGGTTGCAGACAATGCTGGAAAACCGTCGATCCTGTCCAGGTGACGAAAGAAGCTGACAAACGTTTATGATTTATTTTCCTACTTTATAAAGAACTGGTTCTGTGACTCTGTATATATCATTCTCTCAAATTGTGGAGGAGAATATATTCAACTGTCTAAAATCTATACCCCCTCGAATGACCCCAGAATTCCAAGCATCCAACTGACTGAAACTCAACGTTATTGTTGCATATTGACCCCGGCCGAGCTGTCAAAATAGGAAATGCACCTGTGTAAATAACAGGTGCATCTGGTCGAAGGTATCAGGGGCGACCTTGACTGTCGAGGAGTTGAATTGAGTGCGAAATTGTGACGCTCGCAGGAAGAAGAGTGAGCGTCAAATTATTATATAACCCCGGCGACAGGAAGTTCAGATAAGTTGGAGATAAGATGCGGTACAGAGAACCAGCACCCAGCAGAGGGGGCCTGAGGACCCCCGATTGAGCAGTTGCAGTTGGAGAGAAGATGCTGGAATGAGAATCATGTCCCAGCAGAGGCTCAGACGCCAGGCCCCCGGTTGAGCAGCCCAGGAGAACGGGAAAGAAACGCTGTTATGGCCATAAGAGTGGGGGTCAATATGTTGCAGTTCTGTTCAGTCTCCAACTCACCTCTCACACAGTAAAACCTTTAGTAACCCTTTCGAACCTTTTCAAATAAAGTGTGGTATATTTTTCTAAAGAACTGTGTCCGCTCGTCTTTATTGTGTCGTCGTTATGATTCTGCATGGATCTGCATATGAGTATGCAACATTAATTCTTTTACATTTTCCATATTGGATATCTCTCAGCCTATCAAATACTCAACACTAGAGCCACCTTTTGTAACCTTTCTAATTGTATTTTAATATTAATCTTTCCAAAAAAGATTGTATTCTATAAAATCCGAGTCGTTGTTTGATAGTTTAATATAAAGAGATTACAGATAAGTTTTCGATACTTTTTGTAATATATGTGTTTTAATAAAGATGGTGCCATCTCCTCATTCAATGGTAAGTCTCTGAAATTAGTAAACCAGTTCATATACCTCGGTAGCAATATCTTTTCAACTGAAAAAGATGTCAACATATGCATAGGTAAAAACGTGGACTGCTAATGTCTGGTTCTCGACCATTTGGAAATCTGATAACTCTGATAAAACAGGAATTCTTCCAGTCTGTAACTTAGTCAGTATTTCAGCATGCTTAAACCACTTGGACTTTACTAAAACGTTTGGAGAAAAGGATAGATGGATACTACCAAAGCCGATTGCATGAAATGTTGAATAAATCCTTTAAGCAAAACCTTAAAAATAGCCGTTTCACGGCAATATATTTCCTTTCTTGCAAACAGAGAAAAGAGAACAAGACATGGGTGGCGAGAGAGACTCAAAGGAATTCGTATTGTCGGTATGCCTTGATGATTATGATAATGATGATGATAGTCCGACTGTATCCATCTACCCTTCATAATGAACCAGTCACGATCCCAATCAATTTATTGGTGTAGACGAAGACGACAGCTCATTAAAAAAGGATTGTGTTACATTCTAATTGAGTGATAAGATTTTAAAATATCATTGTGTCATCTTCAATATCATTTTAGTATCTTATCTTTGAAATGAAAACTTCCTTTATAGAACAACAGGGAATCATAATCCCACGGGGAAATAATAACACGAAAAAAATCTTTTATAAATAAGTAAAAAGGGGAGGTTCTGCATCTGATGGAGATCTGGAGAGTGTATAGGACCCGTTCATTGCCCTCCAAGGTCTACTCTGACCCGAAGTGGTAGTACCTGTTAGGGTCCCATTTATGAGTCAAATAGATCATATTAAAAATTATTTGTATTCGATAGGACCGTGCGCGAAAAGAAAACTCTTAAGAAAAAATGTAAATATGAAATAAAATAACCCTAGACGGGTTGACATGCCGTTTATATCAATCAATCAAAACCAACCGAAAGAACAATCAATAAACCTAATTAGTAATGTTCAATTAAGCGTGAATATATTCTTTTCACGTTTGAACATTTACATTCGGTACGATTAGTTACGACTTGCAGCCGAATGGCTTCCTCTGATTATTTTTCAATTTTCCTATCTTGATTAAAGACATTCATTTCTCATAAAGATTTCTTTGGTGAAAATTTTCCCTTTGATTCATTAAGTAAACACACCAAATATGATAATTCTACATCAAACCGTTTTGCCGTAGACAACAAATATTTGGCAATAATTAATATCGATACATGCACTTATATTCATCAATTAGGCTGTTACGAGTGGAACGTGAATGTTGTAGCAAATTATGCATAACGTGTTCGTAACGAAATGTTGCTTAATATTGGGAATTTTGCTTAATATTGTTGCTTAATATTGGGAATTTTGCTTAATATTGTTGCTTAATATTGGGAATTTTGCTTAATATTGTTGCTTAATATTGGGAATTTTGCTTAATATTGTTGCTTAATATTGGGAATTTTGCTTAATATTGTTGCTTAATGTTGGGGATTTTGCTTAATATTGTTGCTTAATATTGGGAATTTTGCTTAATATTGTTGCTTAATGTTGGGGATTTTGCTTAATATTGTTGCTTAATATTGGGAATTTTGCTTAATATTATTGCTTAATATTGGGAATTTTGCTTAATATTGGGAATTTTCCGGGTACTATAATAAAATAGTTAATGCTGAAACGGATGATAAATAAAACAAGCAAACATTAAAATAAATAAGAAGAGTTTGAGTTGAAACAGATGTTCTCTTTTTATGTATTATTTTTGTTGATTGGCCATAGTTTACGAAATATATGTTGAGTGAGTATTAATCTTTGTATGTGTACGGTGTTTGTAAATACGTCTGTGTCAGTACTGAATTTGTTTGTGGATAAAACTTAGTTACCGTCGAAAAATTTGGGGAACTATATTATTGCTTCGGAGTGGAGAATCAAATGTCTATATTCTTCGACCGCTGGACTGCTACAGAGGTGTAACCAGCGCTTAGCGGGAAAATAAGGAAAAGTTATTTCTGAAAACCATGACATACGTAGGTCTTTTTCTATTTTTAGATTTGATGACACACGTAATAATTATTATAATTTCTCTTTCTTTGTCAGTAAACTTAACCTAATGTTTTTCAATTGATCATAAAGATCGTATTTAGAGTATTTTTATCTTCATTTTATTATGACATTTTAGTTGATCAAATCTTCAGCCTAACTTCGAACACTAATTAAAACCTGAAACTTATTGTTTAAAGAAATCTAAAATATTTGCCCCAGTCTCGTAACAATTTTGAGGATGAAGATAAAAATATGGGGTGAGTTATAAAACTGTAAATGTTTGGAATGAAATCCAGAATGAGAAAGAATATAATTTGGAAAATCAAGATATCAAGCGACGCAAGAATACAATTTTTTTTTTTTTTCAATCAAAAATGGATTTATATTGCAAGATGGGTAAAAACAAAAAAGAATTACAAAATTGACCACAGTTTAAAAAAAAAAAAAAAAAAAAAAGGTTTCCATATGCTTCTATTGCAATGGTTTAGTTTGTTTTCTTTTCTAAATGTTACATCAACTTTCGTGGGTTATTTAATGCCAAAACCATCTTTGCTGAAGAACAGCTGCAGTACAATTGAACCAATTGCTGGAGCGTTTATACCTTTTCCCAAAGGATATAATTCCGAAAGTGAACGTAATTGCGCGACTGGAGCTCGAACTCGTTTTCTTCGTGTGTGTGTGTGTGTGTGTGTGTGTGTGTGTGTGTGTGTGTGTGTGTGTGTGTGCAATCAACTTTTGAATAGTGTTAAGTTTGGCATTCGAAATAACTGTATCAAGAATAAAGTTTTGAATAGAATCAAAGAGTTAATTTGAATCCAATGAAAATCCTCAATCTTAAAATGAAAAATTCTTGCTAATGCGAGACAACTATAGAAAAATAATAGAGTTATTTCCCTTGTAATAGAAATTGAAACTGCTAAAGTTACTTCTTTCAAAATACGTTCGCCAACTTTTTAAAAAAACTCAATTAAGTTTTACGAGGCACTTCCTACTCCAGGCTGCACCTCCCCATTCCACTCTTTGAGTGGGATAAGGGCAAGGTCATTTTCTCATGAAATCCGATGAAATATTTCTGGAGGCCAAAAGCACAAAATTCAATTTTCTGTTGCATTCCACTTTCATACAGAGACAAAAAGAACTCCATTTTTATCTGTAAAAAGAATTATTAAACGGCAAATCATTTGGACTTTTTGGCTGGAGGATACAGTGGCTGAAATTTTGAACTAGAATCAATAAGATAAAAAAATATCTGGCTTAAAATAACTTACACTTTTTTTTAAAATAAAATCTCATCACAGAAATTAAGACAGGTTGAAAAGTTATATGGTTTCAAGTATTCCTATGAAATACTAATAATTTATCAACAGTTATATAGCTCCAGGTAATTACCTCAATCCAATAATAATTTTTTTGTTCACATTTATATGGTTTCAAGGAACTAATTATAATCCTTTGTCAACAACTGACTATTCTTAATACAAATAACCTTAACACAGTTATATGGTATCAAGTATTCCTATCCTATGCAACAAATTTTCAAATGAATCAATTTGACCTATAGATGGGACCTTAACAGCAATTACTGCTCTGGATCAGAGATGTGCTGACATCAATGGCAACAAAAGAGTACTCTACACTTTCAAAAGCTCCAGAACTGGAGCCTGATCATCAGATTTAGTTTAGAGTCATACCCAGAACACTTTTTTTTCAGGGAAAAATTTTATGCCACTGTAGAGGAGACAGCATGTTTTAAACCCCACTGACAGTGTAACTCATGAGAATAAAAGCAAATGTTTTAATTTGTTTAATTTTCACAAATGCTGGAGAAGATGAAAATGCATTTATGGAATGCCTGATTTTCAGCAATCAGTCTTCTGTAATTTGCAGCAATAAATTCAGTTTCTCAACAGAATCATTTTCTGAAATAGTTTTTAAAATAAATTTTCGAAACAATTTCTTTTGTAAACATCCTCTATCCTCCTCATCATATGCTGATAGCATAGATTCTATTGATTCTTTATCACCATTCATCCCTATCAGCTATTGGTAATTCCTTCAAACAGCATCCAGTGTCTGCACAGAGCTGATGAATGTAAATTTATACTGGTTGGTCAACACTGGTGTGTCCATGTGTAGGAGTCCAAAGAAGAATTTGGCTTATAAGTTCATCCTTACTTTGCCAGCAGTACTTGACATATATTGCTTAGATAGTTTGCTAGATGAAAAGTAAGTGGCCATACAACACCTATTTTGTAAAGTTTTGGGTGCAGGGCTGTAACCCAAACACACCCAGCAGCTCAAAAAATGCCTCAGGCCCCATTGTTATTCCCCTAAAAAGGAACACCTCAGGTGCCAAGCAATAAATCTAGGATTAGAGCCTGGGTGGACAACCTCCTGAGGCTCAAAGAGGGTCGGCCATGTGACATGGATGGTGGGCTTCCCCAGCACCCATATCAGGCAACCTCGAATGAGTGAAACACCGCCAAAGGCAGTTAGGATATTTTCACCCCTCAGAATAGAGTCCAATGTATTTATGAGGAATAGGACATACCCATTAATGTTTTTAGGTATGACATATAAAAGAATTTTAGAAATATTCAGAAGGATTCTTTAATTAAGAAGAGAATGTCTTTGGAGATATGCTGTCAGCTGCAGAAAATAAGAAATGAGGTGTTTTGCAAGAAAGAAATTCAAAACAACTCTCATAACTAAACAACTTTTATTGTTGGTTGGTTGGTTTCTGGTATTTCAAACCTTCTTGGCTTATTTAAGGTGTTTTTTGTTAATTTGGGTGTGCTGAATTCAAATTTATAAATAGTTTTGCTCTATCACCTCTAGTTTTCTGGCTTTTAAATAGTCTCATTTTAGTATAAACAGAGAATATATGTGCATATTTCAAGAGTTGCAGCAGCTTATAAAAAAGGATAGATAAAGAACACTGATTGAATCAATAAACTTCTATGACACAGTTACACAATTCATAGTACCACAGACAGTGAAAAGTGTGTTTTCTTAGAAGATCTGGTGTATTTTGCCTCCGGGATGTCACGCAAGAGCATCCAGCAGAAGTCTCCTATCATGCCAGGGTTCCATTTGCCTTGATAGTTGCTCTTCTTCTTCGTAATGTCTTGGTGGAATCTTTCTCCATGCTCATCACTCACTGCTCCAAGGTTTGGCAGGAAGAAGTTGAGGTAGGAATGGAGAAAATGAATCTTGAGTGACATTCGGCACCCCATATCCTCGTAAGACTTTAGCAACTTCTCAATATAGGCTTGGTAATCTGGTACGCGTGCGTTACCTAGGAAGCCACAACAGACTGACTTGAATGCTTCCCATGCTCGGTTCCTTTAAGTTAAGAAGCTCCGGACTATTTATTTACAATTAGCGTTCATTTTTATATATATATATATATATATCAGAATTTGACACTCAATGACCCTTAAGAAGTTAATTTGCCATAAAACCCAACCATCACCTACCTTAATGTGCCATTAAAACCAACCGACCAACAACCTTAATTACCCAGATGTGTCAACTCTTTGCAATTGTTAGAAAAATCATCCTGCAAGCCAAGGATAGGTAATCCCAAACATGTAAAAAAAAATCAGTTGATTAACTTAATCAAGTGATTATTTTATTCATGACAATTGAACAAGTCTTTTTTTTTCATGATATCTGTATTAATGAAGAAGTTTCCTCCTATTGATGTGCTTGTAATTCTTTTAATGAATGACACAATGATTTATGACAATAATTTTTGGCAGTTTTTTTTTGTCTTTTATCAGTTACTCATATATTTTTGATGATCAGCTCTATATTGATTGGTTTAAGGTTTGATCCCTAAACAACTTTTTCTGACTGTTACACAAAAATAAGCAGCACTAATGTTGTCTATATTTTTGAGATGAGGTTTTGTTATTATGATTATTCGCAACGCATTGTGTACTGCAATACTCATCTTGGTTGCTATACTTATAACGTTTTGGCCACTATATTCTCTGGCCTTCTTCAAGTGCCTTTTGTTATACCCAGTAATCTTTCTGGTAATTCCAACCTGGGGATTATCAGTTCAATCATTGATCCTGGTTCAAGTAACAGAGAAAAAAACCAAAAAAATGATTGCTGTGAAAGGAATGGACAACAGAATGAGAATAGAAAACCCTTGCGATTCAAATAAAGGATTAAGTTCAGAATTCTCAGAAGGTTAATAAGTACATCAAAAAGTACTTAAAGAAGGCAAGAGAGTACAGTGTCCAAAATGAAATGAGTATAGCAACCAAGAGTATAGCAGTTAACAATGTTTAGAGAATAATACTAACATTTTGAATCCTGAAACCGTGTCATACTAAGACACTACATTTTTTTTTTTTTTAGCTTTAGATGTCAGAATTTTGTGCTTTTTTCAATAACTGCTTCTTTTTTTATTTATCATTTTACAGAAATATGAAAAGGTACATATTTTAATCATATAGTCATATTTGAAATTATTTTTAATAATGTAATGAGTCATAGATAGATTTTTAGATGTGCACATAAAATGAATTTGGAGTAAAAATCTACAAAATGCAATGCAGCATATTACTTTCCAATGTTATCCTATTGTCTATAGGTTTGGTTTTTTGTTTCATGGCATATCAACCTTTGAGGGTTATTTGATACCAAAGTCATCATTGTAAAAGGACAGTAGTGGTACTATTGTTATATACAAGCGTGTGGTTGCAAGAAAAATAAGACTGATGAGAATATTTAGTTTATTTTATTTATTGAATAAATAAAATAAACACGCAAATGAAATATCTAGCCGGATGGCAGGGGGTTGTCTATTTGGTGACGAGTGGTTGCTTTGATCTGGTCAGACGGTGTTATCGGGTGACGTTCGCGGGACAGCCAGCAATTTAACTGGTGGGTGACCTCTGTTTGGCCTATTTATGTGTTCCTGATTTCAAACACTGGCTCCAGAAAATGCTACTTGTGGAAAAAATATGATTGGTTGAAAAATAGACTTTTTTTTTATAACTGAGAATTTTCTGGGGATTTTGGATAGACTATGCATGGAGCCTATGCACAGAAGCCATGATTTTCTCAGTTTGACACTGACCGTTATTGGGTCAACATCCGGTAGCTGTTATTTTCTTCTAAAGAGTCAATGTCAGTGGGTCTGTGTTTTGTGTGCTTTAGTAGATTGGTGTGTGAAGAGTTAAGTGGGTAAATCAGAAGAGATTTGATGTCTTTTACTATAACACTATTTAACCCATAGTTTAGGGTTTTATACATTTCCCAAGAGCATAAATCCAAAAGTGAATGTAATAGCATAACTGGAGTTTGAACTTACTCACTTCAAGGCTACAATCCAACACTTTAGCCATTATGCTATGGAGACTCCCTTCCAATTGTTTATAGAGCAATGCTCATACTGGCTTTACAAAGTACTTCTCACAAGTATTTGAACCATAAAAAAATCTGTTTTTTTTATTGCCAAAGATTGCAGGGAACATTAGAGATTTTTAACATGTGAAGATCAAAAATGATAATTTGGCAAATCTTCCAAATGCCATTCTGTTGGTAGTGCTTAGAATTTTCTGACTATCATTGGTGGAAGGATGAGATCTCTCTCCCAAAAGAGTATCATGGCTATGACACAAAAATGCATTTGGTATGAAGGCTCAAGTTCTGAAACTCTGAGGAGTGTGGAGTACTCATTTGTTGCCATTACTACCCGGTTCACTCTGACCGGTTAGAATCCCTTCAATAGTTTGAAAATTATTTGTATTGGATAGGAATAATTGAAACTGCATAACTGTGTGCAAATTATTTGTAAAAGATATGAATTTTAATCTCATATGATCATATGAAAACAAATTATTTTATTAAAAACAAATAATAATTTATGAAAAAAAAACACTGCAATGGAAAATTAAAGATATTAATAGTGAATCAAATTTTAGCATTAAGTAACCCATAAGGAGTTGAGATACCATTAAATAAACCAGGCCAAACCAAATAACAAAATGAGTTCACCTTTTGAGACTTGTTCATCAATTCTGAACAAGAATTTTGGTGGAAAAAAGTAACATTTTTTCATTAAAATTCAATTCTATTCAAAAAAAGAAAATCCAGAAATTTAGCATTTAGAACCACAAATTATGATCAAATATGTGGATTGATGATAGCAATAAAACTTAGTTTTTATTTCATAATAATCCTATTTTTGACCCAGCAATTAGAAATAAATTGTCTGTTTGTTCAAATACTTATTAGCATCACAGTATATATTATTTGGAAATATTTGTAACTAAAAAAAATAAAACATTAAACATATATAAATCTTTAATCCTTGGTAGTTATTCCTGATTAATCCATGACATTTCCATAGATTCAGCCTGTTTTAACATAAATTTTATCAATAGAAAATAATTTAATTGCAACCTTTAAGCAAACAATATTTCAAATATTATTCCACTTAAAAATACACTGTATTTTGTGAAATAACCATAAAGTATACACCTCTATTGTAACTGTAACAGCTGATAATGTTATTTCAATATCACTGCTAACTACCTACCCTCACAAACAAACAAAAAGATTCCCCCCACCACCAGCTACAGACAATTGAAAACTCTAATTTCCCAGGGCACCTGGCTCTTCTCTGATCTCATCAAATGCTCCTCACTGTAACCATAAAATATCCAAGCAACAGAAGCTGACTCTTTATTTTCTGTATTTACAAACCTGTTCAAACATCCTGATTAAATGTTGTTTATGCAGAAAGAAGAAAATCTTTGAAACGAGAGTCATTGTCCTCAAAATGTCCCTTGAGCAAACTTTAATTTGTACAAGTTTTAAAACCTTTTTCTATAGTGATAGACATTATTGTTTAAAAAGGGAAACTTAAGAAGATGAATGCCAACCGTCTGTTCAAGGTGAGTTCATATGAAGTCTTTAGATTGTTAATAACATTTACTCTCTCTCTCTCTCTCTCTCTCTACTTTTGAGCTAATTTTTAATGTCACTTTTCTAGTATCTCCTTTGTTTAGTGTCATGGCTTCAACACTAAACTGTGTTTGGTGTTGCAGTTCAAGTTCTGGGAATATGGAGTAACCTCTTCTTTGCCATTACTCCCAGGTCCACTCTGACCTGAAAATGATAGTACCAATTAGGGTCCCATCAGATAGATCTGTTTGAGATCAAATGTTTATAATTGTGAACTTTTTTAATGCATTGGTTCTTAAAACAACTAAATATGAAGGGTTTACCAAATTAAAAGGATTGTGAAAATACATTTTTGTACCACGTATAATTAGAAATTGTAATTATTAAACTAACTTCAATATAAAACAACACAACAAACCAACCTTTATGTTTATATCTGCTCCCTCTCTTTCTCTCTCTTTCTCTCTCACACACACACTTTCCCTCCATTCAATCTATATGTCCTTCACCTTTCTCTCCCATTCTCTCTTTCTCTGTGTCCTTCTCTTTCCTATCTCTATCTATCTCTCATCCTTTCAATCAGTATGTGTGTCCCATTCCTTTCACTCTTTCTCTCTCTCTCTCTCTCTCTCTCTCTCTGGGCCTAACTTTTTTCTCTCTGTCTCTCAATTTCTCTGTGTGTCCATCACCTTTCTTTCTCTCCCTTTCAATCTATCAATGTGTGTCTCTCTCCCTTTCAATCAACCTGTGTATATCACCTTTCTCTCTTTCTATGTTTCTCGCCTTTCCCTCTTTCTGTGTATATCACACCTTCCTCCCTCTCTCTCTCTCTCTCTCCTTCCCTTTAATCTATCAGTGTGTGTCTCTCTCCCTTTAAATCTATTTGTGTGTGTGTGTGTGTGTCTGTCTCTCTCACTCTTTCAATCTATCTGTGGGTCCCTCACATTACTTTCTCACTTTCAATCTGTGTGTCTCTCAACTTTCTCTCTCTCTCTCTCTCTCTCTCTCTCTCTCTCTCTCTCTCTCTCAGCTTATTATTGTTTTGCTAAAAAAAATTCTGATATGAACATGACTTAAATATTCAATAAAAAGAGTTTTAAACATGAAATTTAATTTTGATTAGTTTTTTGATAACCTCTTTCTTGTTATACAAAGTTCAGTTGAAAAGTTCAGAGGATCACATCTTATCTGCCGGGGATGACTTTTTTTTATCAATGGAATCCAAGCACTGAAACACCAATGGAAGAAGTGTGTGGACCACAGTGGGGACTATTTTGAAAAATAAGCCTAATTTAGTCTCATTCCATGACAGTATATTGGTCAGCCAATGAACGTTTCAACCAATCCTTGTATCTTTTACTTATAACGAGAATCATTTTTCACTCATAACTTGTCTGTATTGATTAGACAACTGGAAAAAATTCAAACTGAATTCATTTTTCCCATTATTCATGAGATGCCTTGTTGGCAGGGCCTAGAATACGTTGACTGCATACCCTTCAGAGGGTTAAGACTTTTCCCAACAAAAATACATATATGGGATATCATGCTAAACTACATCATATGGTAAGACTTCACTTCTGAATCTCTGAGGAATATGGAGCGTCAATACTTCCAGGTTCACTCAGACCTATAATGGTAGTATCTGTTAAGGTTTCATCAGTGGGTCAAATAAATTCATTTGAAAATTATTAGGATTAGATAGGAATACTTGAAACCATATAACTATGTGCAAATTATTTGTATTAAGAATAGTTTCTTGAAGCTATAATTGTTTACAAATAATTATCATTAGTTACTTCAAACTATATAATTGCTTGAAATACTTGAAACTACATAATTGCTTGCTGAAAAAAGACTGGTTTATATTAGGATCCAAATTTTATTGATGTGAGCACCATTTTAAAGTTAACATTTGAAAATAAGAACAAGGGAAAGATGACTGGAGCACATGCATGTCAGAAAGTCAGAGATCATTTCAACCTTTTATTTATACTGTACTAGAGTGAGTCAAATGTTTTGCAATATTTTGGTACATGCTAGTTTGAAACACATATATCTCATGAAGAAAGAAGTTCAAGCAACAGTGGTTGGTAGTATTGTGGCAGTGGGTACGCTGACACATGCATTGCTTCACTCCATGTGTGGTTTGAAAACTAAAAAGATGAATGTGCTACATCATCTAATTCAAGAACTTATGCTTAACGAGTTCAAACAAGGTCATAACACTGTGAAAGTAACTAGAATCATTAGTTGTGCAAAAAATTGGCATAATGGTTAGAGTGTTCACCAGTGGTCTAGGAGACCTGGGTTCAATCCCAGGTCAAGTCATACCAAAGACTAAAAAAAATGGTACTTGATACCTCCTTGCTTAATACTTAGCATTATAAGATACAGATCAAGGGTAAAGTGGGTCAATCCTGGGAAAGGCATAGTACCTTCTCCTACACCTTGGTGTAGTAGCTATCAAAAAGGGAACCTTTGGGTCACCCTCAACTACAGTCACCAACTTATTTACTTAGAGTAACCAGATAGTTCATGAAATTTTGCTTGAGTTGCAAGAACCACAACAATCAGGCATGGTCAAGTAGGCCATGGTTTCTGGAGCCATGCTCTAGGCCAGCTAGTAGCACTTGGAGAATATCAGGTGAGCTCAGCATCTCACAGTCCAGTGTGGTTTTTTACCTTTATGATCTCAGCAAAAGTATCTATTTCCAAAATATGGCAAAACTTTTGACTCACTCTAGTAAATATGTCCTACTGTCTAAAACCATAGAAAAATCAATATTTTTAAATTCAACATGTTGTCTGAGTAGAGGAAGGTCTTCTGAATGCTAAACAACAAAAATAACTAAAAAAATAGCTTTCAATTTTTTTAGACAGAAACAATCTGATTCTGATGTGCCAAAGATGGTTTCCTTTTTCTTTTTTTCCAAAACGAGGTTGATTTTTATCTGTCCTATTCAACTGCATTAGAGGCTTTTAGTGGAACAGATGTATCCCACTCTCTCATACACAGACAATCTTTCTCTCTCGACTCTCTTTCTCTCTCATCAAATCACATAAGAAATTAGTAAACAATATTGCAACTTTCATGCATTCCCATGATTGCATATAAAGTGAAACATTCCATCTTGAAATATAGAAATGCTTTAAAAATGTTTTTTTTTTAATTATTTAAATACATTGTGAATTAATTTTACTATAGAAATGCATTACAAATAATTTTTACTGTAGAAATACATTGTAAATTATTTTACTCTGGAAATGCAATACAAATAATTTCTACTATAGAAATACATTGTGAATTAATTTTACTATAGAAATGCATTACAAATAATTTTTACTGTAGAAATACATTGTAAATTATTTTACTCTGGAAATGCAATACAAATAATTTCTACTATAGAAATACAATGTGAATTAATTTTACTATAGAAATGCATTACAAATAATTTTTACTGTAGAAATACATTGTAAATTATTTTACTCTGGAAATGCAATACAAATAATTTCTACTATAGAAATACAATGTGAATTAATTTTACTATAGAAATGCATTACAAATAATTTTTACTGTAGAAATACATTGTAAATTATTTTACTCTGGAAATGCAATACAAATAATTTCTACTATAGAAATACAATGTGAATTAATTTTACTATAGAAATGCATTACAAATAATTTTTACTGTAGAAATACATTGTAAATTATTTTACTCTGGAAATGCAATACAAATAATTTCTACTATAGAAATACATTGTGAATTAATTTTACTATAGAAATGCATTACAAATAATTTTTACTGTAGAAATACATTGTAAATTATTTTACTCTGGAAATGCAATACAAATAATTTCTACTATAGAAATACATTGTGAATTAATTTTACTATAGAAATGCATTACAAATAATTTTTACTGTAGAAATACATTGTAAATTATTTTACTCTGGAAATGCAATACAAATAATTTCTACTATAGAAATACAATGAAAATGCATGATAAATTAATTTTATTGAAAAAATGCGTTGCAGTTAATTTTTACTTAAGAAATGCATTACAAATGATTTTAGCATATGAATTTTTTTTTATTATATATTTTATATACACACACATATACATATATATAGGATGGATTTTTGAAACAAAATGATCAGATACAAATCAAGGACCACATATGACAGAGTAATAAAAATTATATTTATTAAGAAATAAAAAGGATACCATTTCATGATCTGCAACCATTTAGTCCCACACATCAACCAAACATGTCAGCAGGAGCCTTTGAGTTTGTGCTCTAGATGTCCACCATTCAGTTGAATGTGGTGTGCAAAGTTGTTGATAACACATGCATATTCCTCCAGTGTGATCACTTGAATTTTCTCTGTGATGGCTGTCTTCAATGCTGCAATGGTGCAACAGTTGCTCTGAGAGATATTTTCCTTGAGGAATTCCCAGAGAAAAGAGATCTGGGGTTTCAGGTCAGATCTGTGAGGTGCCCATTCTACAACTGATGAGACACTCCCCAAACTTTTCACACAGCCATCTGATGATATCATAAGCAGTATGAGGAGGGGTACCATCCTGCTGAAACTGCTGTTCCTCATCAAGGTCCTCATGTTCAAGTTCTCCCCAGAATTGTTCAAGCGCAGGAATCTATTGCCCTTTTGTCACTGTTACCACTGAATTACCCTGATTATCTTCCAAGAAAATTGGTTCAGTAGTGCCATGCTGAGGACTTTTTTGAATGCAGGGTATATCCAATGACTATGAATAATGTCTTTAATTTAGTATCAATAAATCCAGACATAGAATTTCTATTCTAAAATGTCTAAATGTTAAGTATGAAGAGTATTCCATCTGTATAATCCGATGTTTTGTAAAAAATTGTTAGTTCAAAAAATATGCCTTTGTTATTTCTTTTTAGAATTGGTAACAACTCATCTAGACAGCTATCTAGGTATCTAGACATCATCGCTTTATTTGATAAGTTATTCAGCGGTACACAAATCTGTTAACCATGCTTTTCTAGCTTTTATACAACTGTTGTGGAGGTTGCTTATGCTCATCCATCCAAGGATCAAACTCATCCTCCTTGGCTGGCTAATACTTTTGAATCACCCTGTCCCACTCTTTTCTGGAAAATCTGATAGTGATTTTTTCACAGAGAATAACATATTCACTTGCTTTTTAAATCTATACTGGACAATTTTGGAAACTTGAACATCTTCATTTAAGTTATGCAATTTTTTGAATTTCCAGTTTCAATACTTTTTGATCACACCTTTGATATTACCATCAAGCTCATATTTCTTAAGCTGAACTTACCTTTTCCAAACTTTTCAAACTATTTTTGCCAACTTCTTTCATTTAAACATGATTATTTGCAGTAGCTTTATCAGCATTATTTTCTTTTCTAAACTCAAAGAACCTTTTTTTTTTTCGTACAAGCCATTTACAAAAAGAAATGGAACATAAAAAAAGGGTATTTTACTTTTATAAAACTTGTCACCTTCAAAAAAGAATACTCTTCACTGTTGATACACCAGTCTCAGCTTATTTTCCACTTCTGGAATGTTTCTAGGGGGTTTGTGAAGGTCTCTATTGTTTGATCATGTGATCATTGTCTGTTGACATGGAATGTCATTCAGATTTGAAATTTTTTTGTGGGAACATATTATGAAAGCTGGTATCAATATTGCTCACAAATGAATCCTCCCAACAGCTCTGTTGTAACACTAAAAAAAGATTCTGTTATGTAAATGACTTTTTCTTATTTAAGATAAAATTTCAATACTTTATTTTAACATATAAAACTGAACTACTAACCAACATGGAATGATGGAAACCTTTTTTTTCCCCCCAAAGATCAAGGTCAGAACAACATAACATTTTAATTGTGAGGGTTTGCATAAATACACACATCTGAAAGATGATGTAGATAGCCTTTATGTAACAAGAAAAGGAGGAGATAGTGGATTTGTTAGCATGGAGAAATGTATGGACATGACAAACCCAAAGATTCAAAGAATATACCAACAAGAATAAATGAAAGGTTAACAACAGCAGCCAATAATTGCAAAAACAAAAAAGATGACAGAAAAACAGGCATTATAAAATTGAGAAATCAAAAACGGGAAGAAAAACAACAATAAAATACTTCCAAAGACAAACTAAGGAAATTGTACAAGGAAAGACCTGAGAATGACTTTAAAAAGAAGATATAAAGAGAGAGATCGAATCACAATTAATAACTGCATAAAATTATGCCATAAGAAATATGTAAAAGTGAGATAAGACAAATGTGGATGATATGACGAAAGAGAGATATGAAATGCTAAACTACTTGGTAAGTGAATGCTGTAA
Source organism: Sepioteuthis lessoniana (assembly GCA_963585895.1). NCBI lineage: Eukaryota > Metazoa > Mollusca > Cephalopoda > Myopsida > Loliginidae > Sepioteuthis > Sepioteuthis lessoniana. The sequence goes on along the minus strand of CAUZXS010005633.1, from coordinate 31,017 downwards.
TATGGCACAGAAAGAGTACAAGAGCATGTATGACTGGGTGAGGAAGGTGATCCACTGGGAAATGTGCAAACTACAAAAATTTGAGGATACAGACAAAAATCTGACTGTCCAAAAACATAAGATCAATAAAATCTTCTGGGACCTCGAGATAAAAAACAAATCACCCAATTGCAACTAGAAGACTGAATCTGGTTGTAATGAACAAGAAGAAATGATTGAGTCAGCTAATGGACTTCACTGTTCTGGTAGATCATAGTGTTAGAATAAAGAAAAGTGTAAAAATCAAAACATAAATTGTGGTATCTGAAGGTGGCTGTAATAGTCAGAGCATTTGAAACAATCCTCAAGGACCTTGAAAAGATAATGTGGGAGCTAGAAATCCAAAGAATAATTGAGACTGTCTTGACTATGGCACTGCTGAAATCAGCAAGAATACTAAGAAGAGTCCTGGAGAAAAATTCACTTAGAGACAAAAAAAAAAAAGAATAATAATAAAATATAATAAAATGTCAATGTTTTACGACATAGAGTGACTCTATTTTTTGATACTGAATATTAAGAGAAAACAACTGAATTGTTTTCATATTTTACAATTTACATACAAAATTAAAAATTTCTTTCTCTTTCTATATATATATATGCACAAGGGTCATCTAAAAGGTTTGTTGGATTTTCTCATGGAATGTGATGAAATGAGGTTTATTTTCCAACATTATCCCCTTACAGTCCACACACTTCTTCCACTATGCTTGGATCTTATTGCTTAAAAATATCATCAACAGCAGAAATAATATCATCATATGAACTTTTCAGCCCACCCTTGTTGTGTGTATATATATATATATATATATATATATATATATACACACACATCTTATCAGTAGATACTTGAGAAAGTAGTGCCAAGTTTATTTATTTATAGTCTGAATTTTTTTTTCTTTCTAAAGCAGCCATTGTCTAAGATTTAAGCTAATTTTCTGTAGACATGGTTGAACGCTTAGAGACTGTTTCTTCTCTTATCCTCTATTTCACTGACACAAAGTCCCCCAGAAATAAATAGCTTTTTGTTTTCTTTACTCCATTACCAACTTGGATGCTTTGTGTAGTGTAATGGTTAATGATCTTGACTGGCAGACCATCATTAGTGTGTTTGATTTTTTTCTTTGTGATATTTCTTTCCTTATGCCAAACTAAGTAAAACCTTGCAGACCATTGTTAGTGAGTTTAATTCTCAACAGAATCACCATACTTTTGGTATCCTGAGCTATGAAGAGTCATTTATTTGCAGAAGCTCAAATCAAAGCTTTAATCTTTCTTCTGTTGGTGGAATAAAAAAATATGCTGACTGCATCACCTGCAAAAGAGCAAGACCCCACCAAATAAAAAGGGTGTTATGACGTTGACACTAAACTCTATCTATTGGTAAGGCTCCAATTCTAGAGCTTAGGGGATTGTGGAGTAACCTTTTCATTGGCATTACTTCCAAGTCCACTCTGACCTGTTTAAGATACCATCTAAGGGTCAATTAGAACTGCTTGAGATGATGTTTAAAATGATTGCAAACTACATTAATATAATGGCTTTTGAAACATTGATATAACAACTAAGTAGGAAATGTTTACCTGTTTAAAATAATTAGGAAGATAGATATTTTGACCATTTATAATTGGAGGCCATAATTGTTAAAGTGACTTTCATATAAAGAGACTCATCAAGGTTAATATGCTGTAAAACCAACTGCATTTACTGGTGAAGCTCCAATTCTGAAGCCCTGACCAATATGGAGGTTTCTCTTCAATGCTATTAATCCAGAGGAATTGATATCCATTAGGATACCATGTATGAGACAAATAGATCTGTTTGAAAATTATTAGTATTAGGTTGGAATACTTGAAACTATAACTCTATACAAATAAATTATCATGATTATTAAATAGGAAAGGTTACTTTATGCTAATTACAACAAAAAAGCCTGACTTGAGCATAACATAACCCAGCAAGGGTTGACATATCAACAAACCTTTTAGCCCTGTGTCAAACAAGCTAAGCTTAGTTTTGTAAATTAAATAAGAATCTTGATTTTAAAAGATCCTAACTACATGTGAATTGGTGCTTCATTTTACCAAGCCTGATAGCCATTGTACTAAGAGATGATTACTAGCAATATTAGTTGTCTGAATTTTTTTGATGAATCTTGATGATTTTTATCATTAAGGGTTTTCAGGCTATTGTCTTCATCTTTATTGTTTAGGATTGAACCTGCAACCTCCAGATCATTGTCTCCTTAGAAGCTTAGGGAACCAGCACCTATAACCATTACACACACATAGCTTAACAGTTATAGGCATTGGTTCCCTAAGCTTCTAAGGTGGTTGCAGGTTCAATCTTGACTACAGGTGAGTAACAATACAGAAATACTTAACACTTGTACCCACTTATGGCTAACGGAATCAGAACAAGCAACCCTCATGGATTCAATAAAGGACATATTTCGAAGTTCCATGTAGGTTCCCGAGTTTGACCAACACCTGAAAAAGGCCGGAGGACATATCGGCTGAAACGTTGTGGAAATAACAATAAGGATGAAGACAATAGTCCGAAAACACTTAATGATAAAAAGATTACTCACAAGTTTGTCTCACTGGATGCTCTATACTTTTGGCCTTGTGCCAAACTAAGCCAAGCTTAATAAATGTCTACTTCAGCCCGAATATTTGGTTTGGTTGGATTTATTTGTTTAATGGCATATCAGCTCCTTATGGGTTATTTATTGCTAAAATTTTATTAATTTATAGATGATTGTAATCATAACAATATTTTCAAGGTTCCGCTGTACTCATTTTTTTAATCACATTTTTTTTTTCATTTATCTATAATAATAATCATTCATCTGTATACAGTTATATGGTATCGAGTATTCCTTTCTAATATAAATAATTTTCATTTAGATCCATTTAACCCATAGATAGGATTCTAGCAGGTACAATCAACTGGTCAGAGTGGACCTGGGAGTAATGGTAGAGTACCAGAGTTAGAGTTTCCTACCCAGGACACACCTTTAGTGAGAGACTTACCCCTCAGCACAAAGTACAGACAGCATATTCTTAGCTCTACTAACAGGATAGGCCTTTGGTAATGCTACACTATACTAAGTAAAGTTGGCGACCTTAGTCAAGAGTGACTCGAAGGTTCCCTTTTCAATAGCTACCACACCGAGTTGCAGGGGAAGGCACTACTCCTTTCCCTGGATTGCTCCATTTTACCCTTGATCCTTACCTTATAATACTGAGTGTTAAACAAGGTGGCATCAAGTACCATAACACTGATTATGACTTTGAAAAGTTTTTGGCTTAACCAAGAATGGGATAAATTTTTTTGTTCTTTTTTCGTTTTTTGAGTGTTGAAAAGTTAAATGATGTGGCAAGTGTGTGAGATGAATATAGTGGAATAGCATATACATATCATGATAAGGTTCTTGGTCAGGCTGAGAATTTTTTAACACTCTCTGATACAATACAATCCATCATTGTGACCTGGTAGTTTTTATACTCGAACTAATTATTTCATTCCAAGGTAGATTTAATATATATAAATTATCATCATCATCAAGTCAGGCAATTGGCACAGATTCCCCCCCCATTCTCTCTTTCTCTCTCTCTCTCTCCTCCAGTATCCACATAGAACTGATGAACTGGCACATCCATGTGTAGGGATCCCATAAAAGAACGTCACTTATGAGTTTGTCCTTGCTTTTCTAACAGTATCCGGCATGTCTTGTTTGTCTTACTTTGATGGTTTTTGAGATGGGAGGTAAGTGGTTACACAGCTGTTTGTTGTATGGTGTTACTTCCAGGATCTGTTCAAAACAGTAAGCAGCATTCTCGTGTAGTTCCCATCTAGCTTTTTCTCTATACATTTTGTTAGCACCCATGTGGTGCATCCATACAGAAGTATTGACACAGCTACAATCATTTTATTTCATCGGAGTGATCAGATTTCCATATGATCTATAACCTTTCATTAGCTGTTCACGCCTTTGTTTTGTGTATGTTAACATCCATTTCAGTAGATGAGATATTGCTGTCGAGGTATGTGAACTTATCTACTAATTTTAGAGACCAGCCACATTAAGTGAAGATGGCTCCTTTTCTTTCAAATACGTGAGCTCTGTTTTGATTGCATTCACGTGGAGACCAATGGCTCCAGATGCTTACTCTAGGCAATGCAGCAGGGATTCTGCTTGGACAGGAGTATTTGTGAGAAGCACCCGATCATCTGCGTAGTATGCGTCTGTTATAGTTTCTGCAGGAAAGCGTCTGCTTCTTGTTTGTTTGTTTATTTGTGTGTTTGGTTTTTAGTATAGAGTCATTTTCCTTTGTAAGATCTATTGAACGTTCAAAGTAGGCAGTCTAGGCAAATTATAAACAAATATGGCGCCACAAATGTATCTCTTTAGAAAACCCTTGCAACAATGTCGAAGAAGTTGGTGTCATAATCAAGTGAGTGTATCATTGTTTTCGTGTTTCTGTAAAGCATCATTATAGCTGTAACAGTTTCTTTGGAGAGACCATATACTAGTTGTATTTGCTTCAGCTTCCTTCAGGGTAGGAAATCATCGAACAACAGAGTTACCTCGAGATTTTTTGCACGTAGTCCTCTAATGATATAGTAAGAATCTGTGAAGTTGTTAATCGATTTCTCCGAAAACTTTTCGGATTTTTTCAGAGAATTTTCTCGAATTCAATAGGGTTGAGAATCAGAGCATTATAAACCTTAACAGCGATAGCAGTAAGAGGTCTGCTTCTGTAGTCCTCGGTGATTTCGAAATCATCTTTCTTGGAAATGCAACCAATTGTCCATCTTTCAATTGTGTTGTATTAATAGACAGCGTTGCCGAATCGAAGTAAATCATCAAATTTTTTTGTCTTCCATACTCCAAGAAGGATTTCATCGAGGTCTGCAGATTTCCTGCTTTTAATTTTTTTCTATACCACTGCAAGTTCTTCTTCCGTAAATTGTCCGAATTTGATGACCATCAATAATTTTTGATAAATTTATCAGTGACTTCTGGAGGGTTTTCAAATACATCCAAGAAATTTTCTTTCCACTTATATATATATTTGACATATTTCAGTTTTGCTCAGGAAGTGATCATCCTTCCGTTCACGTCATTTACTGTCAGGTGAATCGTGATTGTTTATCTACAACCGAGTTTCTGAAATGTGAATTATATAAGAATTATAAGGATCAGACATGATGCTTAAACCATAGTGGACAACCAATTTAGAAGCATGATAATTCTAAATATAAAACAATGTTGTTTTGTTCTGTTACTTTTCTTTTCCAGTTTGATATTACAGATATTTAGTTTTCGCTTGAAATGAGCTCATCATTTTTTTCTTTTATTTTTTCCAGAGACATTGCCAGCGAAGAAAGCTTATTTTTGGACTCCATTTTCTAGATTACAAAATATCCCCCCTGGAATACTAAAGGCAAAACGAAATTTTAACAAAGAAAAAATCAAACAAAATAAGCTTATAAAATCCCCAGAAAACTTTTGATCTTTAACAGAAAATTGGACCGGTCCTTTCTCCAATTTTCTGCAAAAGACCAGATGTCAATTTAAATATCATCTGGTTGTACGCCTGCGCACTGGGGTTGTCGTGACTGGTTTTACCTGATCCTACCTCTTTTTTTTTTGTTTTCTGTTCGTAAAACTTTTGATATGGAGATCTCTTCTTTGAGCCTCAGCGGAGATGGAGCCATCAGTAAGGGAGAAGTTAGAGGAGGACCAGGTACATCTTCCAGCAGTGGGGTCACAAGCAATGGAAATAGTTCAAGAGATGGAAGTGATATGCTGGCTGCCGCCCTAGAACAAATGGACAATATCATTGCATGTAAGTACGAATTTAATGCTGAACACCATTTTTAATCCTTCAAATTCTTGATATAACGTAGAGAACTAATGTCAGTTAAAAACGACGTAGAATTTCTCACCTTTTTAGTAGAAACATGCATATCATGTACATTTGTTAGAACAATTACCTAATGTCATTAGTACTCAGACTTTTCCGTCTGCACAACCTTTTGACAAAACCTTGGCCACAGACTTCTAGACCTCTAACTCAGATATTTAGAAATTGCATTCCAACAAAACACAATCCTGTTGGTTGAGCTTAAAATACACTGACTACAAATCCTGAAGAGGTGTACACATAACAAAAATAAAGTGACACTTGACTGCACCTCCTGTTGAGGCTCCAATTCTGAAGATCTGTGGAGTGCAGTGTAACTCTTTATTGCCATTACTCCCAGGTCCTTTCTGACCCTGAGTAGTAATAGCTGTTAGGATTTCATCTATTGATCAAATAGATCTGTTTAAAAACCTATTAAAGATTATTCGATGGGACTTTGTGCACAAAATAACTCCAGACAGGTTGACATATAGTTAAAATCAATCAATCAATAAATCAAATCTTGTTTCTTTTTGAGAGAGATTATTATTATTATTATTATTGTTATTATTTCCTTTTTGTTTTTAACCAGGATTTTTGTTTATAGCAAAACTGGAGGTATCAATGTCAATCTCACATAGAATTCTCTATCAAGTCTATTGGGATAATTATTTCTTTGATTGTCAGCATTAAAGCTGAAAATCCAGGTTCACACAAATAAGTCGTCTGAAATGGAAATAGAATCTTCACTGTTTTCGTGTTAAGAACTCTTGTCATCTGCTTCCGGCCACTAGATGTCCTTCTAGGCTACCCCTAAGGGTAAAACTATCATCCCTAAAGAACTGTAGGTCTAGTTAATTTTTAATTATTGAGATCCAGTTTCAAATAATTCATGATGGGCGTTTTTAGATTTTCTTGAATATCAGTTTTGTGATCTTGTTGAAACAAAGAGTCTGCCTGTTTTCTGTCAGTAACACTTGCATTAATTCCTGGTCTGTAACAATCCTTTTCCTTTATAAGCAACGTGTTTCAAAAGTTATTTACAATTCATTTCTACAATAAAACATTGCTACAAAACATTTTGTAGCAATGGGTTGAATAATACTACTGCTCTTCTTTCATAAAGGTGGCTTTGGCATTAAGTAACCCACGAGGGTTATGCCATTAAAGAAAGAAACCAAACCATACAAAACATTAATACATAAAATAGCCTTATTTTATTAATTCCTGACAACTATATTTACAATTAAGTTTAAAATTATTCACGCCCAGTTAGGGGGCTTAGAATACCATAACTGTATTCCCTGAATAAGGATAGGACACACACGCCCAAAATAAAGTGTTATCCTGAGTATGATACTATACTGCATCTGCTGGTGAAGATGACTCAGAGAGGTCGTACTTATTACAGTCCCATCTATGAGTCAAATAGATCTATGGGTCAAAGAGATCTGCTTGAAAATTATTCTTATTGAATAGGACAGGGTGCAAAAAAGAAGCCATAACACAAAATGTAAATATAAATGTACAATGTTTGCATTTTCCGAACCTTTAGACATAAAATAAACCTTGATGGGTTGACACACCATTAAAATCAATCAATCAATGAATTAGAACTATTCAAATTCCTACAAAATTTGTTTTTGTAAAAAAACATTTTTCATAAAAGGAATGTTTTACTCTGATTCAAATTAATATATGAAAATTACTATATATGGTGTATAACTTCGTAGAGGTCATTTACGAAGCATAACTTAATTTTGAACAAGTAGGAGATACCCAGCGTTTTGTTCCAATGTTGGTGACGTTTTAGCTCTTTAAGTAGATATTGTTTGGTAGTCGATTGGATTTTCCAATGAGATGGCCGGTCTTTTGCTTATGGTTGATATTGTGGTCTCTTTTCCGGGTGGAGTATTAATGTACAGTAATGGAGATGGTGCTGATTGTCTTGCTGTGATTCCCGGTGTGCGGATTTAGGGTGTGGTAGGCCCTTGGTTTGAAGTATTTTCTCATTCTTTTGTATAACTTGCCTGTGATATTGACCAGGTCTGTTCTTGGTTCTCTGGTGGGTGTGGTTTCATTGAGTCCCAGCTATCCAGATGTTGCGTTGTGTGTCCCTTCCAAAGATGTGCTCCGTAATATTCATCACTTCTTTTTTATGGTTGAAATTTTTTCTTTGCCTTTTTTAATTACGTGCATTTCTTTCCTTTTCTGGGTGGTGTGATTGAAGGATCCTTTCGGTAGTAGGGTAGTATTTGGGGGTCTTTCTGCAAAAAAAAAGTTTTTATGGTGATGGCAGATTATTGTTTATCGTTGTCATGTATATCCATAGGGCTGCGTATGGGAACTTCCTTTCTTCGTAGACCTACTTCTATAGTGCAGTAGTTGAGCCTACAGTTCTTTCAATTACCTCGTTTGCTTGGTTGCGGTATGGTGAACTGGATTTTATTATGCTGAAATTGTGGCATTCCCTCTTAAACATTTCGTTCATGTACTATGGACCTCAGTCAACCATGATTGTTGAAGGGAGTCCGTATCCTAATAGAATGGGGGTCTATTCCTTGCATACTATATTGGCTGATGTGTCCTGGAGTTGTTTGACGGCGGGGAATTTTGAATAGTAGTCTACTACTAGTAAATATTTACAGTCATTTTGTTCTTAAATTCCTATGCCTCAACTGGTATATGTATATATACTGAGGATTGTAAAGGCTAATATACTGGACTGAGGCCTCGATGTAAGCGGGTTCAAACTCCAGTTGCGCCATTACGTTCACTTTTACTCTAATACCTTTGGTAAAAACATGAACAACCTTATCCCCCGACTATGATTTAAGTAGTATCATAACTGTTTTTCTAAAATAATGGCTTTGGCAATATCATCATCCTGTAGCACCATCAGCACGGATCTCCCAGACCCTCTCACACCACCCCTCTCTATCGTCCATCGCTTCCGGTAGGTCTTCAAGGCTGCATCCTGTATCGGCACAGAGCAGTTGTATGTAGATCCTAGCTGGACGTCCTGCCTTTGATGTGAATGGGTACACAGGAGTACATCACTTATGAGTTAATCTCTACTTCTCCAGCAGTGTTCCACACGAAAACTATCCAAGTTAGAAGAACCAGACATGCAGGACACTGCTGGAGAAGTAGAGTTTAACTCATTTTTCGTGATGCGTGGTAAGTGGCCATACAGCTGCTGCTTTGTAAGGTGCTGCCTTCAGGACTTGTTCAATAATGCGCGCAGCATTCTTGTGTAGTTGCCATCAAGGTTTTTCTCCATGCGCCTAGTTAGCGTCCATGTAGTGCATCCATACAGCAGTATCGACACGACCGCTGCTTGAAAAATACTGCGTTTCATTTATCGGTCAGGTCTGACTTCCATATAGCCTATCGGGGCTGTCCATGCCTTTGCTAGTCGCGTGTTGATGAGACACAGCTTCCTTGGTCGGTGAACTTGTCTACTAGTTTCAGAGAACTACCAAACCTTTCTTATGAGATCCTTCTTTTCCATTTTTCTTAACTCTGCCTTGTAGAGTAGGAGAATGTGTATTGGGACTGGTCCAGGTGAGTAATACTGGCGCGGTGCTTTCTGTCAGATTTATATAGTATTTTTCTCCTAGGAAGCATCCTACTATGTGGAAGCAGGGTTTTTTTTCTGTTACTCCCTTTCTGGTTTTTGTTCCAGGCCTTGTTCTTCCCCGTATTCTTACTTCATCCACGGTGACAGAGATTATTCCAAGCTCTTGTGCTTCTCTGCAACCGAGAATACAGGGATTTTCTGGAGGTCCTTTTATCATATCAAATCTTCTTGTTCTTGGGTATTATTATTGCCCCAGTGTTTACGATCTTTGATTCCTTGTATGCTTTTAAGATGATGTGGGTATTCTTGATTTTTGGTTAGCAGCAATTGTTTATTGTGATATCTTTGCGCATTTTGCCGCAGTATCTAGAGACTAAATGAATATTGCTGCCCGAGTTGATGGTTCCTATGTAACTTGATACACGTTTGAGATCTTATTCTATGAATTCTTTATGTCAGGTGGTCTTCATGACCTCAGATTTCAAGAAGTTGTTTTCTGCACACTGGCATGTAGTGTCCTATCTTCCCACAGTATTTGCACTGACCTTGCAAAGCACTGGTTCCTGTTTTAGTACTTGCCTCCACATCTTGAGTATGCATAGTATTTTGTTTCTTGGATGTTTTGCGGTCCAGAGCACCTGTTATTTTTGTCCCGAGTAGGGTTGTTTTTCTATGTCCTAGTTGCTTTCAATCGCTTTGGTCCGCGCTTTACTTCATTGATGCTGGTCTCTCCCTCGAAAATTATGGATATAGCCTGTATATTAGATCTGGTACTTTCTTCTATTTTTGCTATATCTTGTATTTATTTGAAGGTTAGGTCATCCCCAATTCTCATGGCATCTCTGCTGACTGTCAGATTCTACACAATATTCTAGCATGACCTCCATCATATCATCCTTAATATCTGCATATCCCGACTCGTCGACCAGTTTTTCGCCTTTGTCACAAATTCCTCTATTGTCATGCTTCCTTGTTTGAAGATTTTCAGTTCGTGTCTGACGAGAATTTTGTTGCCTTTAGATTTGCTGTAAGTTTCAAGTTTTTCTAGAATCGGCTCTATCCTTAGCTTGTCTTCTTTGTTGCTGAAAGTAGCTGCGTTGTATATTTCCAGTCTCCTATAGCCCATCCATAACAACATGCATTTGATTTTCCTCGCTGAGTAGCCCCTCAAATGTAAGTTCTCACTTTTATTTAAACATTTTAAACTTCTTCTGAAAGTCTCCGAGCCTGGTTCAGTCGATAGTTGGTGATGTAAATCTGTCAGCCTTGCACGTACTCTATTTAGTATGGGTGGGTGACGTTCGTTCGTGATATAAGAACTTTGTTATTCAAAATGGCGGTCAATAGCGTATAAGATTTAACGAGGTGTTCTGGGGGTCCTTTTATAATATCAAATCTTCTTGTTCTTGGGTATTATTATTGCCCCAGTGTGTACGATCTTTGATTCCTGGTATTATTTAAAGGGAAGGGAAATATTCTTGCTTCGTGGATTACACCCCGTTTCTTAAAACACATTGGATTATCTCAAAAGGAGTAACCTAATACAGAATATTCGGTAGGAACAGAACAAGTCAATTAATACAATAAGACATTTAATTATACACAATACGAGTAGAAAACTTATTTCCCTCCCTAGGCTATACAAGAGTCACAAGCGTTCAAGGAACATGTAGAAAAGCCCATACAGCAAAAAGGTGGAAACCTCTTACTCTTCTCAGGTCTGGAGTATAAAAGAGAGAAAGCCATGTGCTCACCGGGGAAGAGCGAATTACCATTTCTGCTCAACTCAAAGACCCATTCGTGAAAAAGGCGGATTCCCTGGTTCACCTCGTTACGTGACCAAAATGGACTCGTGACGTGGGAGAGTTCCTCAAATACTGTGACAAGGGAGACCACTCCGTTTAGTTTTCCAAGAAGTGTAAGGAATTGTTGACCTACAGTTTGTTTTGCTTTTGTTTTTTCATCCCACTTCTAGCACCATGTCATGGTACCGTTATTTGGAGCGCGTGTAGGAGAATGGAATGATAACACTTGAACGCATGATTAGGCAAAATGGCGGAAGAGTGTAATATTTATTTCCACTTAGTACAGGAAAGTGGATTATTAAAAAAGGGATTTGTTCCCTTTTGACCCTTACTTGCTTGGGTCAATGTTCATGTTCTGACAGGGTGTCCTTTACTTTCTTTAGTAAGTCAGACTTGCCTTTTTGTTTGCCAAATTTGAACAATTCTAATCAAAATAGTCTTCTTTAATGTGTTTCAGGTACAAAACGTGAATACCGGAATTGCAATATGGCCCCAAGACCAGCTGTGAAAGGACGTTTACAAAGTGCTCGCGCCATTTTCTTGATGGAAGACTTAAAAGGTACTTTAGAAAAATGTACCAATCGACAAGAGGTATTGCAGCATGCTTCTTCTGGAGTTCTGGAATTTTTACGGGATTGGCTCAACACTGATCAAGCTGAAGTAAGTCGGTACTTTTCAATATTGTGAGAGAAAATGGATGTCTTTTTTAAAAGCTCTAAGAAAACAAGTTTTAACAATGTCATCAAAATCTGATAATATATTTATTTGTATTATGTAATAAAACCAGAAGCTGAATCAGCCAGTCGGCTGAAGAATACACTGGCTGCATCTCTACAGTGTCCTGGATGTGACATTAAACAATCTAATGGTGAGTCTCCAATAATGCTGGAGCTTTGAGGAATGTGGAGTACCCCTTCATTACCATCGCTCCCAGATTCACTCCGGCCCAAAGTGGTAGTACCTGATTGGGTCTTATCTATGGGTCAAATAGAACTGTTTGATATTTAAACTGAGAGCAAACAAATGATTTCTACAAAATTGAATTGTTTGAAATAGAACCTACGTTTTATTTTTCTTGTGGAACATTATACAATCAAAACGAATATTGTTTGACATTATTTATAACCAAACTCAAAAGCATTGACACTCTTTAACCAAAAAGTGGAATATGTAGCAGTGAAAAAAATAAGTAGGCCCCCTTATATATATTCAAGTAATTTCATTTTGGGTTCCAGTCGGCTGGGGGGGGGTAACTGTTAATCAAATCTGATGCAAATCAAGATTCAGCTTCTGGTTTGGTTTGGTCTGGTTTGTTTATATGGCATATCAACCATTTAAATTAATGTCATTTCAATTTGTTTATTCCTGGCTTCTGAAAGTATGCAAACAGCACAGGGATGTTTTGTATTTTTGTTCAATTGAATGCCTTACATTAACGAAATAGGCAGGTGGTTTGGTACATAGCTACTTCTTTATTATTGGTGATGGGAATTTTAATTATTCTGCAACAGTGCATCAAATATATCTTGTTCTGAGATTATCAGTTTGTTTTGTTTCAAAGTTGATTGTTTTCTCTTAAAGATAATTTATAAGATATAATCAATTATGAAAAATAATAACGTATAATATAAGATAGACCAGTTCATCTACCTCGGTAGTAATATCACATCAACTGAAAGCGATATCAACAAATGCATCAGTAAAGTATAGACTGCTATTGACTGGTTATCAACCATATGAAAATCTGATCGATCTGAAAAAATAAAACGGGAATCCTTCCAACCTGTTGAGTGTATCCGTTGTACGGTTGCACTACTTGGAGAAAAAGCTAGATGAAAACTATACAATAATACTTCCTGCTGTTTTGAACAAGTCCTGAAAGCAGTACCCATAAAAAAGCAGTGTTATGGCCACTTACCTTTCATATCACAAACCATCCATGAAAAATGAACATGACATACTGAACAATGTGGGAGAATCAAGGACAAACTGAAAACAACAAAAGCTCTTCTACATATAGACACACCAGTGTTAGCTAACAAGCAAAAACTTACACCCATTAGCTCTTGTTGTATATTGACCTTTGACCCGGCCAAACATGCCATTCCAAGGTGATGCACCGGAAGGAAATGACACATTCCAATGGCAGTTATGGGAAGAAATCGCGTAGGCGGGCTTGGCTGACAATATGGGACAAGGTAAAATCCCGCGATACAGTCATAGACTGATGCACCGGAAGAGAGTGACCTGTGAACTGCGTGACAGTTATTTCCGCTTGATGACAATCAAACATGCCATTCCAGAGATATTGAGTGGGCGATTGAACTATTATATAACTCGATGAAGACAGGAAGTCAGTTAGTTTCTACAACCAGACCCGTTGGTAACAAGATGTGGTAGAGAAAGCCACCACCCAGCAGAAGGGGTCCTCGGGACCCCTGATTAAGTTTGGAGATCAGACCCGTTGGTGACAAGATGTGGTAGAGGAAGCCAGCATCCAGCAGAGAGTGGACCCCAGGGCCTCCGGTTGAGCAGCCCTGGTGAGCAAGAAAGACACAACGCTGATGGCCATAAGAGTGGGGGTCAATATATTGCAGTTCTGTTTGGTCTCCAACTCCCTCTCATGCACACAACCCTTTCAAATAAAGTGAGGTATATTTTTTTAAAGAAGTCTTCGCTCGTCTTTATTATTGCGTCAATATGTAATATGCATGTATAGTTGTATATGCATATGAGTAAACAACACTCTGTGCAGACACTGGATATCGTCTAGAGGACCTACCAAGAATGATAGCCAAAGGGGATGGATGGCAAGAGAGAGTCAAGGGAATCCATGTTGTTAGCATGCCTTAATGATGATGCTGATTCCCTTCAATAACACAATATAAAGCACACCAAACAACAATGTCATGGCACAAATTGATTCAACAGCTACAAGTCAACAAAAGTTAGGTAATCCATTAAACAATATTTTACCCTCAAAATAGCAATGTAACTCACAAACAGCAATAACTTGGATGAACAAAAGACAATGTACTAATCTCCTTTCTAACCTATTAGGTTGTCTGTATGCTAAACTGTGTATTTCCCTTCATGGCATCTCTGAGAGCTGAGAGATTACTTGACAATGCTCATCTTCTCTTCAACTAACATATGACTGTTTATATTGAGTTACGCAATACCAGCAACAAGTACTTTATATAGAAGAGGGTGATTAAACCCTGAAACCACCTTTTCTTGCTCTCTTTAATTTAAGTTTGTTTATATAGGTTCTGGTTGTGGATTATATATATTATATATTTATTTACTGAATTGGCCTTTGGGTATATTGGTAAAATATATTCCTCTTAGTATGTACTTACCCAACCTCTCTACCACCATCTTTAACACAAGATCAGATTTTAAGCAGTTTGAATTTAGAATTTATTTTCTCCTAGACTGGTTGCCATACCAAGGCTAAAGAGCTCAGTCTATCCTACTATTTGCCCATAGCCATGGGGAGAAGAGGTGGATTCATACTTTTCTGAACTGAGATGCAAAAGAGCCTTATCTAGAATTTGACCTTGGCTTGCTAAGTTTAATTCCTTCCATGATAACAATTATGTCTCACATACTTCTGCAATATTTTTTTAATAATGATCTTTTCTAAAAGCTGACAAATTGATAGTTTTCCTCACAGTTTTATTGAATATTAATAAATTCTAAATTTGATCTATAGATAGGACCCTAACAGGTACTACCAATCTGAGTCAGAGTGGACCTGGAAGTAATGGCAATATTTGTTTTTGTCTTATTTTGTTTTGTTTGTTTTTTGTTTAAACTTTGAAGAAAGGCACTGTTGTTGATGATGTGTACATTTGCTTGAAAAGTGAAATACCAAAATGATAACAACTTAATTTAATAAAACTGATCTCCATTAGTAAAAAAAAAACAAGAAAATATGATTTCCCTTGTTATTAACTTACAAACATCATTCCAGTCTCTGTGAATGGGTTTTTTAATGTTTAATTTTATACTTTCTGATAAACTTTTCTACTAACTGGGTGTGGCAGGATTTTTCTACTAACTGGGTGTGGCAGGGTTTTTCTACTAACTGGGTGTGGCAGGGCTTACATTTCAGCTACCAAAGTAGAGAAATATAAAATGAGTTTGAATTTATGTTAAAATTTAATAAGATGACTAGACTATCTACAAACCTGTTGAGTTCTCATTGTAATATTAGTCCATGATGATACTGATCCTTCTATTTAGATTAGGAGTGAAGGATTCTAATTAGCATTGCATAGTTAACAACTGTCAATGATAATATTGAAGCTTCTATTTAGAAAGGAGTAAAGGATTCTAATTAACATTGTATAGTTATCTACATTATGTTGGGATGAATACCTAGGGTGGTATAATAGCCCACCATCTTGACTGGCAAAACGTTACAAGTGAGTTCAGGTCTTGCTGGGTACACAATACTTCTGGGTTTGTGTCACAACAAAACAATGGATAGCAAACAAAAACACTATATTTAGAATTCGGATTATAAAGTATTGATGAATGCTGACACCATAAAATTATTCAGTCGGTGGATTGGACTGGAAATCGCTTTATTTTCCAAGTTGGAGCATATGTACTATTTTGAATGATTTACAATTACATATACAAATGAATTTTATCAAGTGTGATGGATGAACAAGGAACATCTTATTAATTTTTTATTCAATTTTTCTTGTTTCCCTACAAGAAAGGATTAAATAAGGATTAAGAGAGTATAAGAATTCTTTGGTTGATTTTGTTTTTGGTTCAATGGCATATCAACCCTTAATGGTTATCTAATGTGACATTCTGTTTATAAATATGATTTTTAAGTAAATAGCTTGTAGGTAATATTTTTTCTATAAGTCTGAGTTCATTAGCTTGCACACACTTAAAAGGTTTCAAGTATTGCTATTTAACATAATTAATTCAAATTAATATCAATTATTTGTTTGCACACAGTTCTATTTGACCCATAGATAGGACCCTAACAAGTACTACCACTCCAGGTCAGGGTGGACCAGGGAGTAATGGCAACGAAGGGGTTCTCAACATTCCCTGAAGCTCCAAGATTGAAGCCTCACCATCAGATGCAATAGTCTCATATCCTGGACACTTGTGGTTGGAGGTCTCAGTCTTCTGCAGAGAGACAGTCAGAATATTCAACAGCCCCTGCTGGCTGGACATGGATGATGCTGTCTTTGGACAAAATGTTAAAGCATCTTTGATGCCTCTTTTCTAGGATGTTAAAATAGCAAATTACATCATTAAAACATGTGAAGCTGTTGTTCTATTTACATAACATCTCACATTAGAGACATTATAAACAATGAGAATTTTAGCAAGAAATAGATAATTTCTTGATATTTGTATAACATTTCATTCTTTTCAGTGCTCAAATTTAGTTTCACCAAATCTTGTGATCACTTCAATTCTTGTAAAAATATTCATATAAACAAGCAAAAATATGCACACTCCAGGCACAAATATTTAAGTTTTAATGTAATGAAATATTATATTGAATTAGAGAGATTAACAAGACTAAATAAGAATGCAAATACAAAGATTACACTTTTTTTTTTTTTCATTCTTATTGATTTCTATATAAAATTATACACAAGATTGTTTTTAATGTTAGAGAATAAAACAATAATATCAGAAATCAATAAAATCAAGTTTTTATTTATTGAACTTGTTTGTGTTAAAACCAATATGCAAATTATCCATACCATATACTATGTAAACCATTATTTCTTAGTGATATATCACACAGATTGCAGGATTTTAAATGTGTTAATAACATAGGCTGCTTTGAGGCAAATATAATTCAGCTAGACATTAATAAAGACATTGTTAATAAATGGAATGCTAATTAAGATTAAATAATGATTATTTAATAATCAAGGGAAATATAATGTAAATAACTGAGGGAATTGTGACATTGGTGGTAATGTTCTTTCAATTACAAGTACACCGGTATATAATCTCCATTATGATAAAATATGTTAAGAATTTTTAATAATTTATTGATTTAATAAAAACTAAATCAATGTTATGAAACCTTTTTTGCCCAATCCTTACTTTCCACCATTTTTCAGAATGCCATTACTATCCTTCCAAGATTGTCTGACTCAAAAAGTGCTATCCAAATGTTATTCTTATAATATTGATATTTTTTAATTTTTTCAATATTAGTAGACAAAAATATACTTAAAATATCTTTATCATGCATTTTTACTAAGTTAATAGTTAGTGAAAATTTGGTTGGATTTTCAAATTTGAAAGAAAGTACTGTAATTTTTTTTTATATTCCTAATTACTTAAGAGACTAAAGTTAAGTGAAACATACTTCAATAAAGAAAAAAATCAATAGAATACCATGAAATTGTAATTTACTTTATTCTGATCAGGATTACAGTTATTAAGAAATCTGTGATTACTTTTTCTCCCCCCCCCCAATTCTAGAATATGCAGAGGGGATGCTTGAAAGGGAATAACACAAGTCATTTTCAACCTCTGCTCTGTTGCTTTCTTTTCATTTGAAACAAAGCTAAAAAACCAAACTTACAAAGATATGTCAACACAAATGGAAGTAATACATGAATGGTTCTTTCTCTCATTTTGGGGTTGGAATCAAGCATCAAAGACTAAAATTCTGTGACTGATTTCTCATTAAACATATCTCAACCTTTCTTATCAGTCTTCAACTCCAGAAATACATCTTGACAATCATCAGGAAGTTTTTTAACAAATAATTTTAATTTATTTCACACTAAATCCAATCCATCTTCCAGGAAAATATTGGCTGAATTCATTTTCCTTCCTGTCAAATGTTTGTCTGGTGATTTTGGTGCACAGTCTAATTTATGGTCTCAATTCACCACTACTTGAGAATCACAGAATATTTCACATGTAAATTAGAAACAAAATAATAAAAATCAAGACATTTTCATGTTTTATATAGGTATTGACCCAACCCCTCCACTACTGGCAAGATGTGACACAAGGTCATTTATTAAGTACAGCTGGATTGAATTCAACGTTTTCTTTTTCCTAATCATGTATCCTCACCGGGACTAAAAAAACCTAGTCGGCCCTACTATTTACCCATAGCTAGGAGAAGAAATGGATTCAGTCCTTTCTCATTTCACTTTATGCTAAATGAAGTGAAATGTAAACAGCCATGTTCAGGATTTGAACTTTGCTTGCCAACTCCATTTTCTACGATAATAACAATTATCCATTCATTTTCTTTCTTATTCTCTTGGCATTATATAAGTTTTTCATTTTTTTTAAGCTTCCAATACATTTTGTATGAGCCCAGTTAGCTGGGACTGCAGAATACACTGACTGCATCTCTCCAACTGAGTGTCCTGATATGACATTAAACAATCTGATGGTGAGGCTCCAGTAATGCTGGAGCTTTGGGGAATATGGAGTACCCTTTTATTGCCATTACTCCCAGGTCCACTTTGACCTGGAGTGGTATCACCTGATAGAGTCCTATTTATGGGTCCAATAAAACTGTTTGGCATTTAAACTAGGCACAAACAAATGTCTTATGTTAAATTGAATTGGTAGTTTGATGATTAAACTGTGTGTAAGCAAATGACCAATGTTTAATTGAATTGTTAGAGATACATAGCAATACTTTTAACTGCGAGCAAACAAATGAGTAATGTTGAATAGAATAATTAATGTTAAATAACAAAACTTGGAACCACTTCACTGTGTGCAAACAAATAATTGATATTAAATAGAATTATTAGTGTCAGATAGCAATAATTGAAGCTATTTAACTATGTGGAAACACAAGCAATACTAGTGTGCAAACAAATTAGTTCTAACTCACTTAAAAATGAAATTACTGGCAAACTAATCTCTTATATAACCAGTATATCTATTTAAATGCATACAGAAAAATGACTGATGTTAAATTGTGACTGTTACATAGGAATACTTGAGACCATTTAACTGTGTGAAAATAAAATGAGTTTAAGCTCATTTAAAAATGTTATTAAAAAACTGTGTCAACAAATCATATATATTTAATGTATATGTGTAAAGAGGATTTGGCATTAAATAACCTACAATGGCTGATATTCCATAAAACCAAACTAGGCCATTTTGTGTGTGTGTTTATCTGTGTGTGTGTGTGTGTTTTCAATAGGTTTCTTTTTCAATTGTATAAAGTTCTTCCTCAACATTAATTTGAACGCTCAAAATTGCTTCCTGATAAAAAAGAAACAATTGAAAGAAAAAAATCCTTTATTATTTGCAGAAGTGATTTTTAAAGATTTCTGAAATATCCAGAGACAAATATTTTATCAAACCACCAAAGTTCCTTGCATTTTTGGACAATATCATTGTTAATCTCCGTAAAAAAATTCATGAATATAGATTCTGTTGGGCTTTATCTTTTTTCATGTTCCTTGTGACCCATAATGGGCAAATTACCCAGGCAGTGATTAAGTGACCTTATTACTTATGACATGACCTTTGACCCGAGTGACTTGCCCTAACTTTGTAACCTTTGAATTGAAGGCTTATTGGTAAGAATTTTTATTAATCATGATGGGTGAGCCTACCTAAAAGTCAGCTTTGTGAATGAGAGAAAGATATTGCTTTACTAAATATTAGTAATTTCTTGATTTCTCTGAGTTTTCATTAGAACATAGGATATATACAGGTTCAGGTACAACACACTGATCCTTATATATATATATATATATATATATATATACACACTAGCTAAAACACCTGGCATTACTAAGGGTAAAAATATCCTAAAAGCATATTTTGTTAAATGAATATTCAATATACTGGGGGAGCAACAGGGAACTAACTCTTCTAAATTGAACTTCTAAAAGAAAATTAACAAAAATTTATGCGAATAAAACTCAAACATTAGAAATTAAAACTTTCTAACTTATCATCTATTGTCAATTTAGGCCGCAATCTTTCATTAACATGTTTGAGTAAAGATGATAGATAAACTGAAAAATATTGTCTAATGAAATGATTATTTTCTTTTGAGTAATGATATATAATTGAAATATTTTATCTACCGTTTATGATACACTTATAATAAAATATTATTATAGAAATACGATGTAGATCTTTGGGCACAGGTTGACCAAATCTTATATTTTGTAAAATTTCTTCTCAGGATAAACTAAACCTTTCCTACCCCTACCAAGACTGGAGTCTATCTTACTATTTACCAATAATTCTTAAAAATAAAAAAAAGGAATGGATATTAGGACTCAATGAGACATGAAGAGTCTCATCCAGAACTTGAACTTGTCTCTTCAAGTCCATTTACTACTGTAATAAATATTATGCAATCAACACCCCTGGTCTAAAAGGAAAACACTTAAGTTCAGGTTCTGGTACGAGTGAAGTATCTGTGTACTCTAGAATCAAAGTGGTTCTCCCTGGCATGTTTTTCCAAGAATTGGAGTGTAGTATCAGCATGCTCGGCCAAGGGTTAAAATGTCACTCTCTGACACTTCTGTCTTCAGAGAGTAGTAACTGTACCAATGAGGATTCCAGTTATTTCAAAAATTATAAAATAAAAAATATGTAATTGAAAGCTGCTATTTACTAAATTAAGCTTAGTTTGACACAAGGAAAGAAATAATGAGCACCCTGTAAGAATTGAACTCTCTAGTAAAGGTTTTTTTGCCTAGTATTGCTTTATTCAGCTTGTTTCCACAATCTCTTATGTTTCATATTACTGAAAAGTAACCACTTTTCATTGTTAATAAAGATTCGTTTAAACAACAAATCTTTTAAATATGATTGTCCTTTTCTTTACTGCAAAGAAATGACCATAACAGACCAAATGATTTTCAACTTCCAATTTAGATATTTTGTATATGTTAATTATCTCTCAAATTGTATAAGATTGATTGTTCTCAAGTAATGTTTGGATTTGATCACTATCAACCACAACTGAGCTTGCTCTCACTGGAGCATTATTCAGTAAGAAAATCCAGCACTAAACTTCAACAACCATTCTTGAGCTTTAATAAGGAAGTTTATTGTGAGTTTCAAATTTGAAATGAATTGTACAGCATAATGAAAGGATTAAATTTGATTGATTGTTTAACTATATGGCAACCAATTTAGGGTTATTTTATGCCTTGAGGTTAAGGAATCACATTCATTGTACAGTCATAATTACATTGTTTTTGCAGTTGTTTCTTAGGAGGGTTTTTTTTGCTCATCGTCCTATTGAATACAAATAATTTTTAAACTGATCTATTTAACACATAAAGGGGACCCTAACAGATACTAACACTGAGCTGCCAAGAACTTGAGAGTAATGGCACTGAAAGGGTACTCCTCACTCTTCAGATCTTCAGAAATGTTGCTCACAATGCAGTTTAATATCATTGTTAGGACACCCATTTTGGAGGGATTTACTCCTCTGCCAGAGATACACTCACCATGTTCTGACAAGGTAGAATCAAATTTGGATTGTAATTGTTGTAGAACGCAACAATATACAACAGCAATAATAGTGACAATAATAACAGCAACACTTACCTGAGGTCCAGCATAGTCAAGACTAATGCTTACTGGACAGGGTTGGTATTTATGAACAAACATATCCAATTAGATGTTCTAGCCAATCACAATCCAAGGAATGGACCGGCCAATGTGTGCACATTGGAATCTCCCAATGTGCCATGTAGAACGCAACATTGATAACAACACCACTGTTATAACCCCTGACCACATTCGGGCATTGGGTTGAAATGACAAGACCTATACAACACTGATAAATGCGATTAACCAGGGATTCTCACCCAAACGCAACCTCACAGAACCTGACATCCGTGATTTCTGGGAGGTGAGACACCGACTTAGCAATGACAGAGGGCTAGTATTAATGGACAGAAGAATCGTAATACCAAAGCCCTTAAGAAAGAAAATATTGCACTGCCTACACTCAGCCCACCAAGGTGTAGATGGAATGAAAGCTCGAGCTAATGACTCTGTTTATTGGCCGGGAATGAACACCTCAATACGAAACTTTAGAGCGAATTGCTCGATTTGTACGACCATCGCCCCTAGCCAACCACGAGAACCCATCACCATGACACCATCCCCAGAATGGCCATTCCAACAAATAGTGATGGACATATTCCACGTTGAGCACGTTATGTACCTTGCCTGCGCAGACAGATTGACTGGCTGGCTCATATTATATCATTTGAAACCAGGCCATGCCACAACATCAAAATTAATGTCCATCTGTCGACAACTATTTCAAACGTATGGCACTCCAGATGGTGGCCAACCATTCACCTCTACTGCATTCCAGGAATTCCTTCAGATATGGGGCGTAAAGCACAGACGATCCTCGGTCGCATATCCCCAGTCCAATGGCCGTGCAGAGCTAGCAGTAAAAACTGCAAAGAGGATAGTCAATGGAAACACAGACACTCAAGGTTCCCTGGACAATGACAAGGCCGCTCGAGCCATCTTGCAGTACAGAAATACCCCAATTCAAGGTATTGGCCTATCACCGGCACAACTACTACTCCACCGCCGGCTCCGGGATTCCATCCCTTCGCAACCATTCCTCTACAAACCACATCCTGAATGGATAACGGCAGCGCAATGCCGCGAAGTAATTCTTCATAAACGCAATGCTAAGTTGGTAGAAAGATACAACAGACATACTCACAACCTATGCCCATTACAAGCCGGTGACACAGTGACCATTCAAAACCCACTTAATCACCGGTGGAACACCACAGGAAAGATAATCTCCGCTCTACCTGAGCGTCAATACAAAATCAGGGTTGATGGCTCTGGAAGAATCACACTTAGGAACCGTCGCTTCCTCAAAAAGTGCCAGCTCAAGCCTACACCAACCCCGATACCAAGTGCGACACTAGGACCAACAATCCCGTCAACTGATGCTACAGTCACACATCCCCCATTGTCTCCCTGTGATAGCACATGCACAGCAACCAGACCCCAACAACAAACCACACATATATCCCCACGACTTCGATCATCAAGGATTCCCCGAGCTCTCTCTAGGTTACTACCACACAACAAACCAGGCATAAAAGAGAACACACCTCCCAAGCAACCCGGCCCACCCGTGGGGGGAGGGGAGATGTAGAACGCAACAATATACAACAGCAATAATAGTGACAATAATAACAGCAACACTTACCTGAGGTCCAGCATAGTCAAGACTAATGCTTACTGGACAGGGTTGGTATTTATGAACAAACATGTCCAATTAGATGTTCTAGCCAATCACAATCCAAGGAATGGACCGGCCAATGTGTGCACATTGGAATCTCCCAATGTGCCATAAATAGCTCCTTCATTGAGGACTGATTTACTTTAGTCTTGGCCTTGCTAAAGACGTTGCTCTTAGCCTAGCTACTGACTACAAGTGTGTTTCGTGATTCAACAATTGTGGAGTTTACTTTGTGAGGATCAAATTTGAAGAGTGATAATGGAGCATATTATGAGGATCCAACTTGGGCTGTGATAGTGGAGAGTATTGTGAGGATCAAATTTAGGAAGTAATAAAGGAACATATTATGAGGATCCAACTTGGACTTTGATAGCGGAGAGTATTGTGAGGATCTAATTTAGGAAGTAATAATGGAACATATTGAGAGGATCCAACTTGGGCTGTGATAGCGGAGAGTATTGTGAGGATCTAATTTAGGAAGTAATAATGGAACATATTGAGAGGATCCAACTTGGGCTGTGATAGCGGAGAGTATTGTGAGGATCTAATTTAGGAAGTAATAATGGAACATATTGAGAGGATCCAACTTGGGCTGTGATAGCGGAGAGTATTGTGAGGATCTAATTTAGGAAGTAATAATGGAACATATTGAGAGGATCCAACTTGGGCTGTGATAGCGGAGAGTATTAAGAGGATCTAATTTAGGAAGTAATAATGGAGCATATTGAGAGGATCCAACTTGGGCTGTGATAGCGGAGAGTATTAAGAGGATCTAATTTAGGAAGTAATAATGGAGCATATTGAGAGGATCCAACTTGGGCTGTGATAGCGGAGAGTATTGTGAGGATCTAATTTAGGAAGTAATAATGGAACATATTGAGAGGATCCAACTTGGGCTGTGATAGCGGAGAGTATTGTGAGGATCTAATTTAGGAAGTAATAATGGAGCATATTGAGAGGATCCAACTTGGGCTGTGATAGCGGAGAGTATTGTGAGGATCTAATTTAGGAAGTAATAATGGAACATATTGAGAGGATCCAACTTGGGCTGTGATAGCGGAGAGTATTGTGAGGATCTAATTTAGGAAGTAATAATGGAACATATTGAGAGGATCCAACTTGGGCTGTGATAGCGGAGAGTATTGTGAGGATCTAATTTAGGAAGTAATAATGGAGCATATTGAGAGGATCCAACTTGGGCTGTGATAGCGGAGAGTATTGTGAGGATCTAATTTAGGAAGTAATAATGGAGCATATTGAGAGGATCCAACTTGGGCTGTGATAGCGGAGAGTATTGTGAGGATCTAATTTAGGAAGTAATAATGGAACATATTGAGAGGATCCAACTTGGGCTGTGATAGCGGAGAGTATTGTGAGGATCTAATTTAGGAAGTAATAATGGAACATATTGAGAGGATCCAACTTGGGCTGTGATAGCGGAGAGTATTGTGAGGATCTAATTTAGGAAGTAATAATGGAACATATTGAGAGGATCCAACTTGGGCTGTGATAGCGGAGAGTATTGTGAGGATCTAATTTAGGAAGTAATAATGGAGCATATTGAGAGGATCCAACTTGGGCTGTGATAGCGGAGAGTATTGTGAGGATCTAATTTAGGAAGTAATAATGGAACATATTGAGAGGATCCAACTTGGGCTGTGATAGCGGAGAGTATTGTGAGGATCTAAATTAGGAAGTAATAATGGAGCATATTGAGAGGATCCAACTTGGGCTGTGATAGCGGAGAGTATTGTGAGGATCTAATTTAGGAAGTAATAATGGAACATATTGAGAGGATCCAACTTGGGCTGTGATAGCGGAGAGTATTGTGAGGATCTAATTTAGGAAGTAATAATGGAACATATTGAGAGGATCCAACTTGGGCTGTGATAGCGGAGAGTATTGTGAGGATCTAATTTAGGAAGTAATAATGGAGCATATTGAGAGGATCCAACTTGGGCTGTGATAGCGGAGAGTATTGTGAGGATCTAATTTAGGAAGTAATAATGGAACATATTGAGAGGATCCAACTTGGGCTGTGATAGCGGAGAGTATTGTGAGGATCTAATTTAGGAAGTAATAATGGAACATATTGAGAGGATCCAACTTGGGCTGTGATAGCGGAGAGTATTGTGAGGATCTAATTTAGGAAGTAATAATGGAACATATTGAGAGGATCCAACTTGGGCTGTGATAGCGGAGAGTATTGTGAGGATCTAATTTAGGAAGTAATAATGGAGCATATTGAGAGGATCCAACTTGGGCTGTGATAGCGGAGAGTATTGTGAGGATCTAATTTAGGAAGTAATAATGGAACATATTGAGAGGATCCAACTTGGGCTGTGATAGCGGAGAGTATTGTGAGGATCTAATTTAGGAAGTAATAATGGAACATATTGAGAGGATCCAACTTGGGCTGTGATAGCGGAGAGTATTGTGAGGATCTAATTTAGGAAGTAATAATGGAACATATTGAGAGGATCCAACTTGGGCTGTGATAGCGGAGAGTATTGTGAGGATCTAATTTAGGAAGTAATAATGGAACATATTGAGAGGATCCAACTTGGGCTGTGATAGCGGAGAGTATTGTGAGGATCTAATTTAGGAAGTAATAATGGAACATATTGAGAGGATCCAACTTGGGCTGTGATAGCGGAGAGTATTGTGAGGATCTAATTTAGGAAGTAATAATGGAACATATTGAGAGGATCCAACTTGGGCTGTGATAGCGGAGAGTATTGTGAGGATCTAATTTAGGAAGTAATAATGGAACATATTGAGAGGATCCAACTTGGGCTGTGATAGCGGAGAGTATTGTGAGGATCTAATTTAGGAAGTAATAATGGAGCATATTGAGAGGATCAAACTTATTAATGTCATGGGTATCATTAGGATTTGATAAAAACTTACTCAACATTGACCTCCAGCAGGTGCATGACTTTGAGTATATTTCTTTTTATGCAAATATTGATAATAATTCTTAATTAGGGACAGTTGTGTAGCAGTTAGTTATAATTATTTCTCTCTAATTGTTTGCATGAAAAAATAAGTATCTTTGTTTATTCAATTAAGTTCTTAATACTCAAATCCTTTTTTCACATCAAACACCTGTTAGTGTATACAGGTGTAAGATTTTAATTGCTGATTTAGAATATGCTGTCTTCATTTGTCTAATAACATCAATTTGAAAGGTAGAGTAGAATGTATGTCAGAATGTGCTTTGCCTTTAGTAAAAGGATAACTGGGCAAGGAGTTTATGGGCACACTTCCAGATTTCCTTTAGGGCCACTAAGTTCCAAAGCTTTTTATGCTATTTATGGATTTGAAGCAAGACACAAACACATTCTTATGAAAGTCTTATGCGACCAGATAAGACTTGTCTTTGCTTTTAAGGACTTGTACACTGAACTTTTGATGCTTTTATGTTTTAAGTAAAACTATTTTTTATGTATTTTCATCATCATCAAGGTATGCCAGCAGCATAGATTCCCTTGACTGTCTGTTACCATCCATCCCTATTGGTTATTGCTCTAGGCAGGTGCTCTACACAGCATCAAGTGTTAGTACAAAGCTTATTAATAAAAGTTTTTGCTGGTTAGCAAACACTGGTGTGTCCATGTGTAGGAGTCCATAAGAGAATGTCACTTAAGAGTTTGCCCTTTCTTCTCTAACAGTGCCTAGCATATCTTACTTGGATGGTTTATGAGATGGGATGTAAGTGGTTATGCAACATCCTTGTGTAGTTCTTATCTGGTTTTTAAGAACCTTTGCAGGATTTACAGTTGAAATTGCAGAATTTTTCAACTAAAATTTGGAAAAATCATTTTTCATGCATTTTTACTGACAAATTTTTATTATGTTTCCTGAAATCATGATAAAAACAAGATATTGAAGTTTTGGTATCAAATGTTATCACCCAACTATCAGGAGTTCTACAAGGGGGATTTATATCAGATTTTTGGACGCACTTGTGGTGTTGCGGCCATGTAAATGTCTGGGCCATACATTTTCCCCCGCATGATTGTCTGACCCCTTTGTTGAATCTGAATCTGTATTTACCAAGACAGAAATAATCAATGAATGAAATGTTTATTTGCTTCAAAAATTGTTTTAAAGGTGTGGTTAAAATGTTTAAAACAATATGAATTGGAAGCCCAACAATTTGGATTAAAATTTGCAACAGTTTACACCAGATATTAATTAATTGCCTGATATCATCAACATGAACTATAGACACACAGGCTCAGATTTCAACAGAGGCTTTATACAAGGTTTAATCGCATTCACCACCGACCACCACACACCTAAACACAGTTGACCAAGAAGATACATTTCAACCCTCACAAACCTAGCCTAAAACAAAAAACATCATTATAACATCCCCTAATAAAGGTGGAGGAATTGCCATCTTAGAAACTGTAGATTACCTTAATAAACTAATGAACCAGCTTAACAACCAAAATACTAACATCCCTACCTTCCTTAACAACATTAATAAAAACATAGAAATGTTTAGTGAATCCTGTTGTATACTCATATACATGCAGATGTAAGCAGAAACATAATGACATCAATTAATGAACGAACACACTTCTTTAGAAAAACATACCTCTCACACTTTATTCTCAAAAGGGTTGTGAAAGGTTTGATGTTAGTTATGTGTGAGAGGTGAGTTGGAGACGGAGAGAGACTGCCACATATTGACCCCAAGTTCCTCTGACCATAGCAACACTTCTTCCTCATTCTGCTGGGCTGCTCAACCGGGGTAACTGAGAGCCCGAGCCCTTTGTCTGGAGCTGGGCATCCAATCTCCAACTGCTACTGGAACTCTAACTCTAATTGACTCGAAATTCTGCCTCAAACTCAAACTCCACAAGCTGTCTGTGGCACCTGGTTATATAATTGTTTGACGTCAA
>CAUZXS010005632.1:0-31764 GCA_963585895.1 Sepioteuthis lessoniana | reverse complement strand
CCATGCGCATTGTGCTGAAAAGCAAATTCATAGGAGGGAGGGTTAAAAGTTTATATATATGTATATGTATTTCTGGGCGGCAGTGTTTCCTTTGAACATGTTTGATTAAATAATAAATACACATTTTGTCTATATAATTTATAAGATCCTTTCAAGTTTCCGGATAAGTGTCTTAGTTTCGGGTTGGAATTGGTTGATGAATTTACCAAAATTTTCCTGGGCGCTTTCTGTCCCCATAGTCTTAAATCTTTAAACCCTCTCGATTATGAAAATTTTTAGTTGAAAACACCTTTATAATAGCACACGAAATTAATGAGCAGTAACAAATTCTAGAAGCCCAACATATAAAAAAACCCAAATAGAATTAATTTTGAAAATAGCGACAATGTTTTGGAATGCTTTGTCTTTTTTTAAAACATTCTATAATTCTTGATAATATTCTATTTCAGTAGATAGCA
This sequence comes from Sepioteuthis lessoniana, assembly GCA_963585895.1. Taxonomy (NCBI): domain Eukaryota; kingdom Metazoa; phylum Mollusca; class Cephalopoda; order Myopsida; family Loliginidae; genus Sepioteuthis; species Sepioteuthis lessoniana. The sequence continues at coordinate 31,306 of CAUZXS010005632.1, read as the reverse complement.
TTTTTTAAAAAATTCGTTCGATGTCATCAGCATCTCAGTTTTATTCAACTCTGCGTTTACATAATTTTGTAATGTTATAAAAAACCTAAAAAAAAAAAAACAAACCCTTTAAAACTCTTGAAAAAAACACTCTTTACACATGCAAACAACTCCTGGGGATGGTCTAAGAAAGGTCCGAAAGCTCTCAGGACAATTTGGTAAATTTATCCACCGATTCCAAATTGAAACCAAGACACTTAACAGGAAACTTGAAAGGAGCTTAATAAAATTAGATAAACAAAGTGTGTATTTATTATTTAACCAAACATATATATATATATATATATATATATATATATATATATTTATGGATGGTATTTCGAGAATGGACTAAAAATGTTTATGTAAATATTTACCTCGTGTCTATATATATATATATATATATATATATATATGGATTTGTTACGTGAAACGAAGATCAAGAAGAGAGTGGTTCACACAGCCGACAGCTACGTTTGTGGCTGATAAGGCCGATGTAGTACACCTAGATATTTTCGTAGCAGCTGCAGGGCTTGATAGCATTGTGCTGTGGATCCCCCTCCAGTGCCTTTTGTCGTTGAGACCGACCCTGAGAGTAATTTCAAAGGAGGAGACAACATGATTGGTAGCGAGACGCCAGGTGTCACGGTTCTCAGCTTGAGTGGACCATCGCCAATGCACTAAAGGTTTTTTTCAGGCAGTCCCTGAATCGCTTCTTTGGTGTCCCTCTATGGCTAGCGGAGTGTTTGCTGTGGAGCGTGATTCTGGGCAGGTAAATATTCCCTATCCTGAAGACGCGTCCAGCTCAGAGTAGCTAGGATTGAGTAACATGGCCTCGATTTTGGTCGTATTCGCCTTTTCAAGAACTTCAATCTTGGTGACAAGAGTTACTCAAGTGAACGTTCAGGATTGTGCGGCGGTATCGCTAGTGGAACCGTTCAACCGTTCAAGTTGTAAGTAGTGCTGATAAGTGACCCACAACTCTGTGCCGTATAGGAGGACTCTATACAAGCTGATCTTTGCGCTCTTCTTCAGGTGTCAGTTGTACCACCCGGTTGATAGATATATATATATACGTGGGTGGACGAAAAAGTTCATTTTATCACATTCCATTAGAGAATTTTGGTAAGCTTTTGAACTTTTAAGTCTGTCCTCACACACACTCACACAGACAGAGATGTAAGTAAATAGGTACGCGAATGATTTCATTATTATTATTATTATTATTATTATTATTATTATTATTATTATTTCATATATCTATGCTAAACAAGTTTCGTATATGTCAGGCCTCGTTAGGTGGTTAGACAACGTTTGAATGTTGGCTGAGTGTAATTCCAGGTTTTGAGTCCGTGATTGCCCTTTTCGTGTTAATTCTTTGTGAAGAATTTAAACATTCTATTTCCGTTTTTCTGTTTGAAATGTTTGCGATGTAATTTATGTAACGTAATTTTTGTTCGATTATATATGTATGTGTGTTTGTGTTTCAGTGTGTGTATATATGTATTTGTATATATTCTCTATGTGCGTACTTGCTCATGTATATATGTACATACACTCATACACACATATATTTTCCAGGATATTTGGTGGATTTAATGAGTGTAAGAATATATTTGTCCCCGTAAATTGATATGTTTTTAAGTTAGTTGGTGTGTATATATATATATTTGTGCGCAAGTGTGTGTTTATGTGTGCATGTAGTTAGGATCTTTTAAATCTATGGTTTTTTTCTTTTATTAATTTCTTTCGGAGTAATGAGTAGTCATCGGTCTGGTATATTAGCATTATTTTAAAGTTTCCCTTGCTGCATTCATGGACATTTTCTGATACATAAAGTTTGCTTTTTTATGAAAATTTAATGTTGCTTTTATATGAAGAGACTGTATTGTTCGGAGCTTGTGTACATACTTTATAAATTTTGTTGCTGTTTGTACATTTGAATTGCAGCTTAAGTTCTATTTATGAATGTTGTTTTCGGGATTTCAAAGTTATAGGATTTTCTTTCTATGATTATATTACATACTCAACAACTTTTAATTTTTGAATTTTGAGACTACATGCATGATGTGTTCCCAAATTTAGATACAGTTAGGTAGTGTTTTAAGTTTTTTTGGTAGTTGTTTAATTTTAATAATTTTTGTTGTTGGTTGTATGTTTTTAATTCTATCATTGTTTTTAAGTTGTTCTAGATTCTTTGATATTTCTGTGAATAGTTATGGGTTGTTTTTGTTGTATGTTGGGACATACGCTAAGGATTGTTCGTTGCTATGTTTTTGGGGATTCGTAGTTCTTTTAATGCTATTTTTTCTGCAAATTCGAATTTATTAGTGTTGTGAGATTTTGTGTAGTTTTTGGGGTGATAACTCTTGAAATCGAGGTATCGTTTGTGTAGCATAAGTAAACAGTTTAGTTCTCTTTAACCCATAGATAGGGTCCTATCATATGCTACCACTCCAGGCCCATGTGACCTGGGAGCGATGGCAATGGAGGGAGTACTCCGTATTCCCCAAAACTCCAGCATTACCGGGGGCTCACCATCAGATTATTTAGTGTCATATCCAGGACACTCGTTGCGGGGTGGGAGTCTCACCCCTCTGCAGAGAAGCAGTCAGTGTATTCTACAGCCCAGCCGACTGGGCAAAGTTATTATTTAGGATTAGTTCTATACCATCAGTGATATCGTTTTTGTTAAATTTTGCGTGTAATGTTTCTGGGTATTTTTCTATCCAAAATGAGATGCCCTAATTTCCTAATTCATTATTATATAGGTTGGTGGCGTCAAATGTTACTTTGATTGTCTTGGGATCAGTTTTGTGTGGCACGGAGCTTAAAAAGTGGATGTGTTCTTTAGTGTAGGTTTTATCTTATATAGAAATGGTTGTAGTTGAATATATATATATATACAGTTTACTGATAGGTATAACTGACCTGCTACTATAGGTCTAAATTTGAAGTCACTTGGTGTTGAAATTTCTATGTATTCAGATTTTTGTGTTTCTACAGCTTTTTTAATTTCTTAATTTCTTCGGATTTGTGGATTTGTGGATTTTTGGTGATCCGTTAAATTGTTTGCTTTTGGAATTAATTTAATTAGGAAGTCCATTTCTTTTTTTCTTTTTAATGTTGCATTACACAATACACAATGAATCATAAGTGAACAATTATAAAAAGAAATAAAAAAACTAAATATCAAATTGGAAATCATTTGCGGATCTATTCATTTTAAAAATAAATTACTATTTTTATCATTCGACTAACAAAACACTTTATATATACATATATATATATATATATATATATATATATATATATATATATATATATATATATATATATATATATATATATATATATATATGGATGCTGTTTCGGATATACTTGAAACTATTTAACAGTTTGAGAATGAATGATAAATATTAGATAGAATTATTTGTGTTAGATAGCAATAGTTGAAATATTTAGCTGCGTGCAAATGAATAAGCTATAGCTCGTTTAAAAACATTACCTAGAAGATATACGTTTATGATATATATATATATATATATATATATATATATATATATATATATATATATACCAATCCCTTCGCACAGACAGGATGGGACACAAAGTCAATTTTAAGCAGAGTTTAACAGGTTTGAATTCAGAGTTTTCCTTCTCCCAGACTGGTTGCTTAACCAAGACTAAAGAACATAGTCTGCCCTACTATTTATCCATAGCTTGAGGGAGATCATCATTTTTCCAATAATAATAATAATAATGAAAATGAAAGACAAGATCCAAAAAGAATATCTCAGAACTAGAAAACTACTCGAGACAAAACTCTCCAGCAGAAACCTCATCAAAGGATCAAATACTTGGACTGTACCCCTAGTTAGATATTCGGGACCCTTCCTCAAGTGGACCAGAGATGAACAAATGGATCAAAGAACAAGAAAACTAATGATCATGCATAAGGCATAACATCCCAGAGACGACGTTTAAAGACTATATGTATCTAGAAAAGAGGGAGGAAGAGGAATTGCCAGCATCGAAGACAGCGTTGACGCATCGATACAACGGCTCGAAGACTACATAGAAAAACACGAACGAGGACTAATTGCAGCCATCAGAAACGATACGGACAACACGATTGACAATAGAATGACAACAACTAGGAAACAAAAATGGAAAAAAAGTCAACTCTGTGACCGCTTTAAACGACTAATAAACAACATTTCACACCAGAAAACCTGGACCTGGCTAAGAAAAGGAAACCTTAAGAGAGAAACAGAATTTCTTCTAATAGCAGCACAGGACAACGCCATAAGAACCAATCGTATCAATGTGAGAATAGATAAGACGCAACAAAACAGTAAATGTAGGCTATGAGGTAATAAAGACAAAACGATCAATCACATAATAAGCGAATGCAGCAAATTAGCACAGAAGGAGTATAAGGCGAGACACGACTGTGTCGGCACGACTGTGTCGGCACGACTGTGTCGGCACTGGGAAATGTGCAAGAAATTTAAATTTGACCATACTAACAAATGTTATATGCACAACCCAGCACCTGTCCTAAAAAATGACACGCATAAACTCCTATGGAACTTTAACATACAAACGGATCACCTAATCCCGGCCAGAAGACCAGACCTTATTATAATCAACAAAAATAAAAAAGAGAATTTGCAAAATTGTCGACTTTGCTGTCCCGGCGGAACTCAGAATAAATCTGAAGGAATGTGAAAAGAAGGATAAGTACCTCGACCTTGCTAGAGAATTGAAAAAGCTGTGGAACATGAAAGTAACGATTGTGCCAATTGTGATTAGTGCTTTAGGCACAATAACTAAAGGATTATTAAAAGTCCTGGAGGACTTGGAAGTTGGCGCACGGGTGGAGACTACCCAAATGACAGCATTGCTAAAAACGGCCAGAATCCTGAGACGAGTCCTGGAGACTTGAGGAGACTTGCTGTCCCTCCAGTGAAAAACCATCACCTAACACTGATGTGAAAAACTCTAAAGGAGTAAATAATAATATCTATATATATATATGTATGTAGAGAGAGAGAGAGAGAGAGAGAGAGAGAGTAAAGTGTGTTTACCTTAGTCTGCTTTACCCCTCATTTTCTTTTGATATTTGCTACGTTGTGTGTGTGTCTGTATGTGTTTGTTTGAGTGGTTTGGGATTTCACTTACAGTTATTTTTTCTCTGTGGGTATGAATGTATGTCTTGAGATTTTTTTGTGCGTGTGGTAGTGTGGTTTGAGATTTACCTGTATTTCTAATAATAATTTATATATATATATATATATATATATATATATATATATATATATATGTATGTATGTATGTTTCTTTCCATTCATGTATGTGCCTGTTTCATATTTTATTAAACTTTGGTTTAAATTTATTTATGTTTTTTTTCCTTTATTTGAAGTAGCGTTTAGTCGTTACACTCTTGAAAAAGAGAGAAGTGACCCCCATATATATATATATATATATATATATATATATATATATATATATATATATATAATGAAATACATTTTATCAGCGGGACTTGACGGTGATATATATATATATATATATATATATATATATATATTTACACTGACACACACACACAAAGACCCACAGAACCCTCAGACACCCACACCCACATCCACACACACTCACACACACACATACACACACACACACACACACACACACACACACACACACACACACATATATATATATATATATATACCAGTAATATCCAGTCAGCGTCAGAAGACAATGGATATATATATATATATATATATATATATATATATATATATATATATATATATATATATATATATATATATTACAGAATCCAGTAGAATTATTTCCTGAATTCAAATTTGCCGTTACATAGGTGTTATAACTGTGTAATAAGTTAGATGTCTGTATTTGACCGGCAGCAGACATGCCATTTCCGTTGCCATTGTGGGAGTGGAACATCATAGGTTTGTAATTGAAATCTATTCACAAGATGGTGACTCTATCATACAAACGAAATTGTTTTTGTGTAAACATCTCGGGTAGACACGTTCAAATTTAAAAGATTTTATTTACAAAGACGTCTTAGAAATATCAAAGGCAATGACTAGACAAGCGCCGTGGAACTTGAGGTTTTAGGATTATATAGTTCATGATTTCAAGAAAATTTGGAAAACAAATTGATGATAATAACAAAACAATATGTCGTTTTATTTCATCAAATTTCGATAAACTGTCGCTTACTGTCCAGGCTTTTTCAACTGACATCGCTTTCAGTAGATGAGTTTGGTTTGGTTGAGTTTTATGGTATATCAAACTTTCTGGATTATTTAATGCGAAATCCTATTCACACACACACACACACACATATATATATATATATATATATATATATATATATATATATGTATATATATTGTCATCCACAGACAGACTGTTTCGTTCTATCAGAACTCTTCAGTGTGGCTAGACCCGCAGGACGCTCGAAGCCGGGATCGAAACCCGTCTAACTTTACGATAGATTAAGGTTTCAGACCACACAGCTACAAGCGGACTACGTTGGCTAAGGGAATTTTAAGGTATTTTATTTTTAGCAACAGCAGCAGCAGCCTTTGTTTACATTTTTTAATACCCTATCGGCTACCAGAGTGCTCAATTCTTACGAAGAGCTATAATTTGTAAGTGAATGGTTTGTAGATCACATTATTTCTAAATAAGCCAACGCTAATTTGCTTGCACATAGTCAAATGGTTTGAAGAATTGCTGTTTATCTTTAGTGATTCTATTGATTAAATATTCCTATCATTTGTCTACACACAGTTAATCATTTGTTTTTACTTAAATGGTTTCAAATATAGTAAATGATTAACTAGTTCTGTTTGGGAGCTTAAATAGGTACTACTGTTCCGAGACAAAGTGGACCTGGAAGTAATGTCAGTGAAGAAGTATTCTACATGACTCAATCTCATTATCAGGTTTTTTAGCTTCATATACAGGACACTCGTTGAGAGTGTATTACTCCTCTTTAGATGTGCAGTTGGCGTATTTTATTACCACAGTCGACAAGGGGTCAGTAGATGAGATATTCCTTACGAGGTATATGAACTACTCTACCTATTTTAGAGGCTTGTAATTTTATAAGGAGATTGTACCATCTTGTTAAAACACATGAACTCAGCTTGATCAGAGTTCACGTAGAGGTTAACTTTTTGTGAATAATATTCAAGATACCTTGCACGTAACTTTTTTTATATGACTTGTCTGGCTAAACATTAATTTTTTATTTCTAGTCTCTTCTGTTTTTTTATGACGTCTTTGAGTGTCAAGTGCTGCGAGAAGCACGAAATAAAATAAAATAAAATAAAATAAAAGGAAATAGCAACGCAAAAATATCTTCTATTAAAAAATGTAGATTTCAAGGGCTGGGAATACATGTTTTAAAATATGTAATAAAGTATTTAAATATAAAGTTTTACACTTGGATTTTATTGTGCTGAAAGATAAGAGCTATCATAGTTAAAAAGAAAAAAAGAAATAAAAAAGAAACAGCAAACAAACAAATATAGAGGTGTTTAAGAAGCCACTCGACAAAATTATATTGTCGTCCTCTCATTGAGAAATACGAAAGTCATTCAATAAATAAGGTGAAGTTTGCTTAAAGAACAACTGTTGACAGTTGCACCTTTTTCAAAGAAATCAATAGCGATAAGTCCTTTCATGTCCCTGAACATTTTCAGTATCACCTTCTTTACTAACTGCTGAGCCAGGAACTTTTTCTTTATCGGAGAATCAATGTTTCCACTCCATCGACTGTCTTTTCGTCTTAGCCTCAGAGTGGTAAATTCATGTTTAGCCCAATTTTAAAAAAAAATCTTTTTGACAAAAAATATGCTTCACGTCACACAATCTTCAGTAAATTTCACATGGTTTGTACTTCTCAGCCACTAGACATTTTATGATTGACCTCTGTTCAATTCTGAAGCATGCAGTTTGACTTGCCACCATCTTGAATAGCCTTAAAAAAAAAATATTTGCAGGATTAAAATGATTTTTGCGGTAAACCTATTAAAAACAATGAAGTACTTATATTTCAGAAAAAATATAAAGAAAAAAAATGGTTTTTGTTTAAAAAAAATTACAATCGTTCACTTAATAATCTTTGCCTCTGTGTGTATGTGCGTGTGTACATATATATATATATATATATATATATATATATATATATATATATATATATATATATGTATATATATATATATATATATTACAACAGTATATGGTTGTCACTATCTCCCTGGGTGGCTTTTTGTGGTCGCAGATAAGCATTCATGCTATTATATATATATATATATATATATATATATATATATATATATATATATATATATATATATTGTGGCGCTCGTGGTGTAATGGTTATGGTCATTAATATGCCATAAAACCAAACCTATCTATCTATCTATCTATCCGTTTGTCGCCATGTCTTCGTTTTTATATATCTAAATCTGTTTAAATCCCCCCTCTCTCTCTCTCTCTATATATATATAATATATATGTGCGAGTGTATGTCTCTGTGTGTGTGTGTGTGCCAATGGTGAAGAGTGAATTGGGAAATAGGGTATGCAGTCCATTATGCAGGCTAATCGCCAATATGAAGAGGCAAAAGAGACCCTTACCCTGCGCCCCCTCATCTGTGAATGTGATGTGAATTATTTTTAATGTGAGAAAATACACTTCTACCAACAGGCCCTGATTCAGACTTTATACCCATTTCTAATAGATTTAATGCCCTTCTCCAACCGCCACACAGTAGTAATATCCAGGCGACGATGATTAAAAAATAATCTAATCTACAAATAATCAGATATTAAAGTTTATTTATAAATCAATTAAATTCTTCATTGACTTTTGGCAAATTTATCGATCCCTTTGTTGTAAAATGTCTCAGCACTCTGATCCGCTTTCATCTTCATAGAAAAGTCTTTATTCATGGAAATGAAAACCCATTTACTTAATCTCTCTTCGTTTTGCGAATACCTCATATGATTATTTACACACTTTAATAAAGAAGATAATGTCTCACGGGAAGCAGATGAGGCAGGTCTGGTGAGAATGAAACATAGTAATTTGGTTATTTCTTCAAGAGCTTGCTTTAGTTCAAGTTTCTGTATTATCTCTTCAACATCTTGGATGCTTAATTCTTACTTTGCAAATTCTGTAGCTTAAACTGATTTCAATTTGCATTTCAATCCATCCAAATCCAATATGTTTTGTTTTTATATTCATCCAAAGTTGAAAACGCTTCAATTAGTATTTTTTTCGTAAGCGTGAAAAAGCTTCGGACTCAGCAATTCAACAAATCTGAATTCTTTCATTAATTTAAATCTTTGCTCACCATGAACAATGACTTCATCCAAAATGTTGTTCGGAACTGAATAATAGAAATTTTTTGCCAAAATTTGCCCGCCTGTAAGTCCTTTGAGTAGGCAAGTCTTAGATTTCATCTGTACACTTCAGCCAATGTTTGTTGGCTTAATACGAATGGAAAGAATTTCTGGGTTTTTTTGGGAGGGGGGGTTCTCTCTATGATCCCCACTTTATTATTCTGTCTCTCTATTTCATTCACACATCTCGAAGGAAATAATAAAACAGGGAAGACTAAAGCTGCAGCCTTTTCTAACTATGATAACAAAGCAAGCAAATATATTTTTGCTTTTCTGAGAGTATCTTTTTCAGTCGAGGAAATTTTGAACCGACCCTCGCAGATACGAAATGTCATTAGGAGTCTTTCACCCCTTCCAAAATAGAACCATCTATATTATCATGGACCGGTATTTAAACGGAACCCAACAGGTTCATATCTCGGAAAGTTAAAGGCATTCGTATTTATTTGGATTAAAACAGATATTCGCGAAATTTCACACACCAGTCTCTCGGACTTGAAACCTTAAGTATATATGCATCTAAAAATAAGTCTGTTTCTATCTATCAATCTATCTATCTATCAGACAAGGACTGGTAGGTCTAGAAGTGTTGATTCCGAGGCAGTACTTTAAACCATTCCACAATCCTGTGTAGTTCGCGAATGCAACGACAAAAGAATACGGAGTTTTCGAATCGTGCTTCATGTTCTCAAAATAAGGAGAAACTTTTGACTCAACTTGAAATTTCAGCAATCATTTTGGAATCTCTAAAATAAATTATTATTGGTTTCCAAATAATGTTAAACAAAAGCATTTAGTGAATCACCGAATTTGAAATCTCGAATGTTCATAGATAAATTTATTGATGGTTTTGAATGTTTAATTTATGTAAACTTTCTGTTGTTTTTTTTTTAATTTTTTAAATTTCTTAAATTTTTAAAAAGTTTTTCCCACCTGAGCGACAGCAAGTTTCCTTGGGCCTTTAGGACTCGTTCCAGTATTCTAGCTGTTCTCAACGATGCTGTAATCTGAATGATCTCGATTCCTCCTCTAATTTCTTGATCTTCCAGTACCCTTTTCATGTCTTTAGAGACAGTTCCAAGCCAAGCGTGCACCAACAACCATAAGCACCACTGTCATCTTCATGTTCCACAGCTTTCTTAGTTCTCTGGCAAGGTCCAAGTATTATCACCATTTTTATTATTATATTACTCGTTGCAAGTTTTTCACACCAGCATTAGCTAATTGTCTTTCATTGGAATCTGAGTAACTGCAAGTTATCCTCAGGACTCTTTTGGATATTTTGGCAGATCTCAACAATGAGAATGGTCTCGGTTCGTCTTCCGATTTCTAACTCATTCAGCTCCCTTACCAAATCGTTGGGGATCATTCCAAGTGCACCAATTACAAGTGGTATTACCATCACCCTCATGTTCTATAGCTTTTAGTTCTCTTGCAAGGTCCAAGTACTTGCCTGTTTATCACTTTCTCTGTGAACCGCTAACACGTCAAAATCTTTTTGATGGAAAAAAGTTTTCGCTTTCTCTTCATAAACTACATTTTCTATTCCGTTGTGTATTATCAATTTTCACTTTAACATAATTGATTCTTAAAACGTTGTTTTATGTTGCAATTAGTGGAGATTAAGTTTATTTGTTTAGATTTCCCTTTCTTAGCCATCTCCATTTCTTCTTGTGAGCAAACAAATGAGCTCAAACTCAGTTAAAAATATAGTTACCAACAAGCCATTCGGTTAAAAATCATATATACATATAAACAGGACTTGTCATTGCATATAAACAGGACTTGGCATTACATATAAATAGGATTTGGCATTACATATAAATAGGATTTGGCATTACATATAAACAGGACTTGGCATTATATATAAATAGGATTTGGCCTTACATATAAATAGGGCTTGGCATTGCATATAAATAGGATTTGGCATTACATATAAATAGGATTTGGCATTACATATAAACAGGGCTTGGCATTGGATATAAACAGGACTTGGCATTACATATAAATAGGATTTGGCATTACATATAAACAGGGCTTGGCATTGGATATAAACAGGACTTGGCATTACATATAAACTGGGCTTGGCATTGGATATAAACAGGACTTGGCATTACATATAAACTGGGCTTGGCATTGGTATAAACAGGACTTGGCATTACATATAAATAGGATTTGTGCATAACATATTAACATGGTTTGGCATTACATATGAACATGGTTTGGCATAATATATAAACAGGATTTGGCATCACATATAAACTGGATTTGTAGTGTAATGGTTATCACTGTAGGAAATGGACACGGCGACACGAGTTCAAATCCTGGACGAGACTGATTGCATTTCACATAGCACTAATGCCCTTGGGAAAGGTACGAATCCAATTATTCTCCCTCCAGCTATGGATAAATAGTAGGGCAGACTAGGTTCTTCAGCCTTGGTGAGGCAACTAGTCTAGGAGAAGGAAAACTCTGAATTCAAACCTGCTAAACTCCGCTTAAAAATTGACCTTGTGTCATATCTGGCCCGAGCGGAGGGGTTGGGTAAATATGATAAACTGGATTTGGCATTAGCTAAGTGTAAACCCGAAACGTGGACATCTATAAAAATCAACATATGAATGTTTTGTTTCTATTTCACATTTTTATTTGTAAACTATCGGACTTATCATCCAGTATAAAAATGGTTGTTGTAGGTCCAAATAAAGAATAATGATATATTTTAAAATAAGAAGGTCCACGAAGAGATTTGTACATATAAGTAAAGTTGGCGACCTTGGGTGACCCGAAAGCTCCCTTTTCAATAGCTACTACACCGAGGTGTAGGAGAGGGCGCTGCTCCATTTCTTGAATTGCTCCACTTTAGCTTTGATCCTTATCTTATAATGTTAAGCAAGGTGGCATCAAGTACCATTATTTGAGTCTTTGGTATGACTCGACCTGGGATTGAACCCCAGTCTCCCGGGACATTGGCAAAAACTGTCCTCGTTAGGCCTATATATATATATATATATATATATATATATAAGGACATATGATTCATTTTAGAAATAAATTTCGAACTTTAATTGCATCACACAGTACTTGAACGAAAACGACACTAACGGCAATAGAATGTTAAAAAATCATTCTGGGTTTCGTTTTATTTGAAAATTTTAAAAATAAAATAAAACATCCTATATTTAAATGCCTTGATGATAGTTTAATGAAAAACCGGAACGTTAAACGTTGGCAAATAATTCAAAAATAAATGGAATCATCTTCTGAATACCTGGTGTGTTTTTCATATTTTTATTTGAATCATATTTGTGCTCTCTCTCTCTCTCTCTCTCTCTCTCTCTCTAACACACACACACACACACACACACACACACTTTATTATTATTATCAATATAATAATTATCATTATAATAATTATTACTTTTTTAGAATTATTTTTATAAGCTTTCTCCTATTCGAAACTATGGATGAAAGTTGTTTAAGAATTGTCTGAAATCTGTTGTGTTATAACCCGAGTACGTATATTTTCGATCACTATTGGTCATTGCCACGGATGTAAGTACGACATCATAAAATATGGTGTTTTACGTGAACAATGAATTTTTAATGAGAGCGAGCAATTGACTTCATGTTTATTTTAACAAAGGAAAAATACAATTTGGAAGATAAAACAGTATATATTTAAATGCCACACTAAAAAAAAAACCCAACAAAAACAAAAAAAAAAACAAAAAAAACAAAAAAAAAACAACAACCAAAAACAAAAAGCATAACAAAAAGCAAAAAAAAAAAAACAAACAAACAAAAAACCGAAACATTTAACGTTGGAGAATAATTCAAGTATAAATGAAATCATCCTCTGAAGAACTTGGGTTTTTCATATTTGTACATTTACATTCCATCGAGGTTATTTCAATTTCTCAAATACCCACCGAGGAATTAATAGTTGCCACTCGCCTAATGCAAAGCTTTTCTAACAGATTGAGGGCTTCAATCCCAGAGAGCGTAAAATGTAAACACGTTAAATTCTCTTGCTTGTATTAGGTCTGCTGCTGGTATGTTATCAGGTTGACGTAGGGTTAGCCGGGTTTCGACCCTCTCCTGAAGCGTCTCGCGTGTCTAGCCACACTGAAAGGTTGTGATACTATGAAACAGTCTGTCTGTGGATGGCAATATATATATATATATATATATATATATATATATATATATATATATATATATATATATATATGCAGACATAAGGGCTAAGGGTTCATGAATGCAACCAACGCTTTACATTTTTCAAGGATAAAAAATATTGTGTAACATAAATTCTATTATTGATAATCTTTAGTATACTTTTTGTACGTATATGTTTTTGGTTTACACATTTCTTCACTTCATAAAATAATTGTTAAAAGTAATATTATTGAGGGAGTGTAAGTAGAGAGAACGCCGGTTGGCATATCGAGAAAAGACGTAAGTAAAAGCAATGAATTTACTAGCTTTTCTATTTCCTGTGAGTTGGTAGCATGAGTGAAAGAACATAAGACTGGGTGGTTGAAAGAGAGATTGGTACAGAAAAGGAATAAAATATTTCAATTGCGTTTTTGCCATGGTCAAAAAAGGCCGTGGCTTTAGTGTTGCTTGTTTTATTATTGCCTTCAAGTAGGGTGCATAAAAAAGAGAAAGAGGACATGATAATGGGTGAATGAAAAAAGATACTCTCAGAAAAGCAAAAATATATTTGCTTGCTTTGTTATCATAGTTAGAAAAGGCTGCAGCTTTAGTCTTCCCTGTTTTATTATTTCCTTCGAGATGTGTGAATGAAATAGAGAGACAGAATAATAAAGTGGGGATCATAGAGAGAACCCCCCCTCCCAAAAAAACCCAGAAATTCTTTCCATTCGTATTAAGCCAACAAACATTGGCTGAAGTGTACAGATGAAATCTAAGACTTGCCTACTCAAAGGACTTACAGGCGGGCAAATTTTGGCAAAAAATTTCTATTATTCAGTTCCGAACAACATTTTGGATGAAGTCATTGTTCATGGTGAGCAAAGATTTAAATTAATGAAAGAATTCAGATTTGTTGAATTGCTGAGTCCGAAGCTTTTTCACGCTTACGAAAAAAATACTAATTGAAGCGTTTTCAACTTTGGATGAATATAAAAACAAAACATATTGGATTTGGATGGATTGAAATGCAAATTGAAATCAGTTTAAGCTACAGAATTTGCAAAGTAAGAATTAAGCATCCAAGATGTTGAAGAGATAATACAGAAACTTGAACTAAAGCAAGCTCTTGAAGAAATAACCAAATTACTATGTTTCATTCTCACCAGACCTGCCTCATCTGCTTCCCGTGAGACATTATCTTCTTTATTAAAGTGTGTAAATAATCATATGAGGTATTCGCAAAACGAAGAGAGATTAAGTAAATGGGTTTTCATTTCCATGAATAAAGACTTTTCTATGAAGATGAAAGCGGATCAGAGTGCTGAGACATTTTACAACAAAGGGATCGATAAATTTGCCAAAAGTCAATGAAGAATTTAATTGATTTATAAATAAACTTTAATATCTGATTATTTGTAGATTAGATTATTTTTTAATCATCGTCGCCTGGATATTACTACTGTGTGGCGGTTGGAGAAGGGCATTAAATCTATTAGAAATGGGTATAAAGTCTGAATCAGGGCCTGTTGGTAGAAGTGTATTTTCTCACATTAAAAATAATTCACATCACATTCACAGATGAGGGGGCGCAGGGTAAGGGTCTCCTTTTGCCTCTCCATATTGGCGATTAGCCTGCATAATGGACTGCATACCCTATTTCCCAATTCACTCTTCACCATTGGCACACACACATACACACACACACACACGTACGCACATATTAAGCTCACTATATTGATAAACATGTACTTGACCTCTTTTGTACAAATATTTACCACACACGAGGAATTATATTAGTTACGCACTTTCATTTTTATGACATTGTTATTTTAAACTCCTAAGATATTTACTTTTACCTTCTTAAAGAGTATTGCTTTGAAAGCAGCAAGGTCAGCTTTTCGAAAATACGACAAATTAGCTTATTTGATTTAGTATATTTCCTTTAACTCAATAAATGACTAAAGTCAAATCAGCTGTACTCTGCTAATAAATTGACCTTTTGTTGCTTTCTGTCTGTAGTTGCTGAAGGTAAATACAAACAGCAGCAGCAGCAGCAGCAGCAGCAGCAGCAACAGCAGCAGCAGCTGCAGTGGAAAAACAACAACAACAATAATAATAATAAATTGATACGCTACAGAATAGCGCATATAGGTTATGTGGAGATAAGAAAGTTAACCTCATCATGAGTAACTGCATTAAACTAACATAAAAAAGAGTACGAGGCTAGGCACGACTGGGTGGGAAATGTGATCCAGTAGGAATTATGCAAGAAATTAAGATTTGACTATACTATCAAATGGTATTTACAAAAACCAAAATTCATCTCATAGAATGAGACGCATGAAATTCTTTGGGATTTTTAGATACAAACGGATCTCCTAACCTCAGTCAGAAGACCAGACATAGTGTTTATTAACAATAAAGAAAGAATTAGCAATCATGTGGATTTTGCCGACCGCTGAGTGAAAATCAAAGAAAGCGAATAGTTAAACAAATACTTTGATTTTATAAGACAACTAAAAAAACAAAACAAAAAAACTGCCGAATATGATTCGACTTAGGGACACACACACACACACACACACACACACACACACACACACACACACACACACACACACACACACACATATATATATATATATATATATATATATGTATGTGCGTGTGTGTGTGTTTGAGTGTGTGAGGAACTCAAAATCATCAGCATAGTCTGTATCCGTAAGAATTTCAGCGATATATCCTCTGTTTCTTTCATTTCTTAGTGCGAAACCATTTTTTATTAGATCAATTTTTATTAGATCAAGAAGAAAAGAACTTGTTTTTTGATAGACCTCACTGTTCTTGGAGATCATAGAGTTAAAATAAAGAAAAGTGAAAAACAAGATAAATACGAGGACATTGCCAATTACTAGAGTGAGTCAAAGTTTTGCAATATTTTAGAAGCAGAAGGCACAATTTGGCAGTTCCGGATACTCTTGCCGAGTTTATGAAAGAGACAAACCATACAGGACTGGGAAATACTGAGCTTGCCTGATATTTTTTGAGTGTTACTTGCCAGACTTGCATCTATAGTTTGGAGTACGGCCTCGAATTCCATGGTTTTAGGCTTACTTGCCCTTACCCGATCGTCAAGGTTCTTGCGACCCGAGCAAAATGTCTTCAACTATCAGGTTATGGTATTGTGATCAACTGTGCCTTCGCACAACAAATTTTTTTAGTTTCTCCTGTGGTATTGTAACCTAGTTCGAACTCGTAAAACATAAGTTCCTAAATAAGACTACGTTGCACATTTATTAATGCGAAGCACAACGTGTCAGGGCACCAACTACCACAATAGTCTCAACCATAGAGAATATCTTGCAACAACTTGAACTGCTTCGGTCACGTGATATGCGCGCCTCAAAGTAGCATTTTTAGCCCTGTCAGCTAGGGCTGTACAATACGCCGATTGCACCTTTTGTAGAAGTGGCAAGACCCCTTCCACCAAATGAGGTCACCTTTTGGCCGTGAGTAGTGGCCCGTAATACTTGAGGACGGGATCCTGGTAGCTGAGCAATCAATGACTCGGCAACCGAAATGTTAAAGTGACTTGCCACAATCCACTTTGACCCTTCCTGAGCTAGAATTATTTATGTTAGATGGAAATACTTGAAACTATTCGTTTACAAATCCCCACACACGAATGCATGCGCACGAACACAGATACACGGACGCGCATATACTTACATATAAACAGGGTTTGTAAATGAGAAAACCCATAAAGATTGATATGCCATAAAATACAACCAAACCAAATTGCCTACAAGAACTGATATGCCATAAAAACAAGCCATTAGTATTAAATAGAATCTTTAGTATTTGATAGGAATACTTGAAACCATTTAACTGTGTGTAAACGAATGGTTAATATTAAACAGAATAATTAGTGTTAGATAGCAACCGTACCATGCAAAGAAGGAATTAAACAAAAAAAGTTTACAGCAGAAAATAAAGCAAGGGTATACATGCCATAAAATCTAATTAACCAAAGTATTGCAAAACTTTTGACTCAGTCTGTCATACAATAAACAAGAACTGATAAGACTTAAGAGGATAGCAATAAAGACAGAGAGACGAACCAGTTAAAGCCAGATTGACGACAAACGAATTACTCTTGAATATTTAGATAAAAACATTTCAATCGACGAAAATGAAAAACTTGAGAAATACCCGAATCTTGTCAGAGAGCTGAAAAAGTTTTGGAACATGAAAATGACAGTGGTACCAATCATAGAGCACTTTTAACAATGAAAAAGAGTGACAATAAAAGAAAACTAAAAATAGATAGTCATTAGAAGAAGAGTGGAAGATAAGAAGGAAGTTGTGAAGTTTAGAAGGAAATAATAATAATTATAATAATAATAATAATATCAAGATCCAATGGTCGAACAGAAGACATTTGAAGTGACAAATAGAATTTTTACCGACAGAGGTTCAGAGCAAATGGAAGAGGACATGCAACAACAACAACAACAACAACAACAATAATAATGATAATGATAATAATCAAATTGGAGAACGCCAGGCCATGATGGAATACATGGTTTCTGGTTCAAGAAATTCACCTCCATTCACGACAGACGAGCACTAGAAATGAATAAATGCCTACAAACAGCACACGTACCCGAATGGATGACCAAAGGAAAGACCACATTGATACAAAAAGACCCAAACAAAGGAACCACCCCAAACAATTACAGACCTATAACTTGCCTACCAATGATGTGGAAAATTTTAACAGCACAAATAAGGGAAGAGATTTACTACTCGCTTATAAACTGCGGTTTGTTCCATGACGAATAGAAAAGACGCTGCACAGCAGAATTACTTTACATAGATCATTCTAAATGAGAGCAAGACCAGACGGAAAAATCTAGCTATGGCCTGGATCGACTACAAAAAGGCATATGATATGGTTCCGCATTGCTGGATAATAAACAGCCTCAAAATGTACAAAATATCACATGCAGTCATAAACTTTATCGACAAAACCATGAACACCTGGAGAGTGGAATTGACAACAGGAGGAAGAAGCTTAGCTGAAGCAAAGATCCAAAGAGGTATATTTCAAGGATATTCTCTATCACCCTTACTATTCATAATTGCCATGATGCCACTTAACCACATACTCAGAAAATGCACACCCGGATAAAAACTTAGTTGATCGCAGGAAAAAGTCAACCATTTAATGTACATGGATGACATCAAACTATTAGCAAAAAATGAAAAATAACTGGAAACTCTAATACACGCAGTTAGAATATAGAGTCAGGACATAGGAATGGAATTTGGCATAGAAAAATGTGCAATGCTTGTAATGAAAAGTGGCAAACGACATAGGACTGATGGAATGGAACTACCAAATCAAGACCGGATTAGAACACTTGCAGAAAACGAAACCTACAAATACTTGGGCATCTTAGAGGCTGACACTATCAAACAAGTGAAAATGAAAGACAAAATTCAAAAAGAATATCTCAGGAGAACTAGAAAATTACTCGAGACACCTTATCAAAGGAATAAATACCTGGGCTGTACCACTCGTTAGAAATTACGGACCATTTCTCAAGTAGACCAGAGACGAACTCAAACAAATAGACCAAAGAACAAGATAATTAATGACAATGCATAAGGCATTATATCCCAGAGACAATGTTAACAGACTATATGTTTCAAGAAAAGAGGGAGGAAGATGAATTGTCAGCATTGAAGACAGCGTTGACGCATCGATACAACGACTTGATGACTACATAGAAAAACATGATGGAGGACTCATTACAGCCATCAGAAACGATAATGATAACACAATGGACAATAGAATGACAATAACTAGGAAACAAAAATAGGAAGGAAAGCAAATCTATGGACGTTTTAAACGACTAGTAAACAACATCTCACACGACAAAACCTGGAAATGGCTAAGAAAAGGAAACTTTAAGAGAGGAACAGAATCTCTCCTAATAGCAGGATAAAACAACGACATAAGAACCAATCAAATCAAAGCGAAAATAGGTAAGACGCAGCAAAATAGCAAATGTAGGCGATGTGGTGACAGAGATGAAACCATCAATCACATAATAATCGAATGCTGCAAATTATCACAGAAGGAATATAAGACTAAATACGATTGGGTTGGCAAGGTGATCCACTAGATGTGCAAAAAATTTGAATTGACCATACGAACAAATGATATATGCACAACCCAGCACCTGTCCTAGAAAAGACAACCACAATCCGGTAAGTTACGAGTAAGAACAAGAGAACACACAAAAAATAGAATTATGAAAAAGGAAATAATTATTTTAAAATTTAGAAATGAATTTCAAATATAATAAAAAAAATCAAATATAATAAAAAATATATTGATTGATAAAAAGTATAACAAAATCTAACGACAATCTTTAGTAATTTAAAAAGAATTGAGCGAAAAATTAGTTAAAGCAGGAATTCAGTTAGTTGTTGATTTGTCAACTGTGAACGATGTTTCGACTTTACGAATTTCATTGTGGGGTACAAAGATTCACAGCAATATGTTGTCACAAAAATCGAAAATAGACCGCAAACAGCTTTCTTTTAGTTTGGATATTTTGATTCTGGTTCAAGTTTCTAAAATTCAATCATAGAAAAAGCTTTGTGCAGCATTTGCAATGCCTGATCCTCTTTCATCTCTAATAACACTAATTCCTCAGTCGCTTTTTCAGTAAGCATTATTTCAGAAATTGGAAATCAATTGTCAGTATGGTCACAAATAAATAGGTTAACAAAATTAGTAAATGTAGAATTAAAACTTTTCAAATCTTCTCACCTGTTTGAAATTTGCTGGTAATTCCTCCAATTTTTCTTTAGATTCATCTAACTTTTCTTCTTTGATATTAATAACATTTGCTTTTACTTGTGGAAAATGATTGAATATTTTGTTCTCAAGATCATAAGCAAACAGTCGAAGTTTAGCTTCAAAACTGAATATAGTTTGTGACAAATCAGTGATATTTTTTCTGTTCATTGTAAAGCCAAATTAAGAATTTGCAAATGTTCTTGCATATCTGTATGGAACATTAAGTCTGAAAGTCAAGTTTCGTTTTCTAATTCTCTGTGTTTTTGCGTTTTTCTTTTGTAAATGTTATGGTAAAATTAAGGAGTTCCATAAAACGGCTCAAAACATTATAAGCTGACAGCCATCTTACAATACAGTATAAGGATAAATCACTGGGCAATTCATCTATTTCGTCATTCACTCACAAAAAATGTTTTTGAATTGACGGTGCGTTTTAGCATTTGTTTTAATTAAATTCACAATTTGCAAAACAATCTTTCACACGTTTTCGGATTTGAAGTAATTCGCAACGAAATGCTCTCGGGGAATTATGCAATGAAGTGGTAAAAAACGGAATTTTAGGATCATTGTTTAAAAGACCAATAAGACCTAGGCTTTTACCCATTATTGCAGACATTCCGTCAGTCACAACATTTACGAGGCAATTCAAACCTGTTCATAATTTCATCAAACGCATTTCTAACATCGATATCACGAGTTGTTTCGATAAAATCTACAAGATCTTACATTTCCTCCTTCACATTTACGTCTGGATGTACATAGCGGATAAAAGTGGCCAATATTAGAACATCCTGAATATCTGTAGATTCTTTGAGAGCTAAACTAAATGCTATACATTTTTGTAAGTCACATATCAAATTATTCGCAACATTTTTACTAATAGCACAAATACGACGTTCAGTTGTTCGGCTAGATATGGGAACATATGCGATCAATTTATGCAATTTTGTATAACTTGGATCCAAAATTTTAACCACTTCTCCCAAGTTTCTTTTAATGAATTCTTCTTCTCCCTATTGACGTTTGGCGCGGGCAATATTCCAAGTTAACAAAAATCAATCTTCATTTATTGTGTCATTCTATCGACTAAATGAAGTTAAGAGTCCTTGATTAAAAAAGACCAGATTGCAGCGATGTAAATTGTTCACTTCATAGTTTTTAATTGTAATATTATAAATCAGACATAGTTTTTAATTGTAATATTACAAATCAGACACAACGACTTTCCATAAAATCATAATTTTCAACCCATTCTTTTTGAAAGTTTCTATTTTCATCTTTGTACTTTCGTTTTCTGATATTTTCTGATTGACATGTTATTAGAAAATTTGAATAAATTTAATTCCAAAATCTTTAATTGAAACAAAACAATTTACGACCCGGAAAAATTATACACGTAAATGATTTTAAAAGCATGATAAAAAATCTGTCTACTACATTTAAATAGGGAAACTGTCCACCTGTAAAGTCGAAAATTTTGGGCTGGTGGGAGTTGCACGAATCGGCCGAAATATAAATGCGTGTAGTACACACGTGCTATATGCAAGAGCGCTGAATTCATACTACCGCTTCTACCCACTTCACCATGTGGACGGGCGAATGCAGTCTGCGCACTGCAAACGGTTCAGAGAAAAAATAAACAAAAATTTTGAAGGGCGTCACACTTGGCTCAACAAAGAGCTGCATACGGCTCTCGGAGCCGCATTTGCCCACCGTGGTAATAAATGAATACAGAAAACTGACTCAGAAAAAGTTCCGAAACAAAGAATGATTGAATTGAAATAAGGATCAATTGGAAACTGAGCAAACGGCAAGATAATAATGGTATAAAATTTAATCTATTCAGGGTTTAAAATTTTAATCTATTTCTCTGTTAATCTCCTTGTTAAAAATAAAACTTTGTTAAATAAAATAAAACAGGATTTCTTCCAATTCATTATTATTCATGAATCTTTATTAGCATGTTATTTATTAATGATTTGTCTATTAAAGTCTAGCAGAGTTAGCTTTGCCTCAAAATAACCCGTATCTTATTATAATGGAGATTGTGTGTCTGTTTGTATTTAAAACGACGTCATCATCATTGTTGTGAGTCACTAAGTTATTTAGGTTACATGATTTCATGTATAGTGAATTATTAAATAGTTCTATTTGACCAATAGATACAAGTACTACTACTCCGAGTCTGAGTGAACCTGGGAGTAATTGCAATAAAGGGATACTCTACATTCCCCAAAGCTATAGGAATGAAGTCTCACCATCAGATTGTTTAGAGGACACTCATTTGAGGAAAGTCTCTGCAGAGGTGTGATTGGCACATTCTACTGCCGCAAATAACTGAGCAAATTCCTTTAACGAAAATTTGGTACCTAGAACTTTTTTTTAGTTTCGTTTGTCTTTCTAATTTGATATAATATTTTATAACATTAAAACTTAAATACTTGCACCCGACAGAGGGCATATATCTTTACTAGTAGTTATATGTATCAGTTAATTAGTAACCAAAACAACGTCACCAATAACGTCATAATTCCCTTATTTATTTACATTATATTCTCATTGATTATTAAATAATCATTATCTAATTTTATTTAGCATCTTATTGATGTCACTATTAAAGTCTAACTGACTTAGATTTGCCACAAAACTTGCCGCATCTTATCAAGTCTGTACTTATCCGACTTACCACCAAATCAGATTCTATATGAAATCATTTTATAGTGGAGGGCTACGAACGAATCGAAACTCATTAGTGGCTTACACAAAAATGCGTGATTCCATCAACATCCCCATTTTGAGGCGTCTCTGGCGCCAAATGACAAACTCACCCTTGTTAAAGAGATATTGCCAGAAGGTAAGACCTTCTTGGACCAGGCGATTAGCTTGGCGAGAACGCTTGATGGCCCCTAGAAACCTGGAAAACTAGGAAGTTTAAACCCGTATTATAATCCCTAATTCCAACTTGAATTAGATAGATAGATAGATAGATAGATAGATAGAATTAAGTAATATCAGAACAAGATGAGAAAAGGTAAGAAGCAGACGACATCTCACAGAAACTATAACAGACGCACAATTAGCAAATACTATAACACTTGCCAAAATACACCTGTCTAAACCAAATCCCTATTGCATAATTTAGAGCAGACACCAGAAGGCCATGACCACTATGCGAATACAAATGAAATAGAGTCAATGTGTTTTAAACAAGAAGGAGACATTTCCTCTTTAAGTAGCAAGCCACTAAAATTAGTAAAGCAGTTTACTTACTTCGCCGACATTAACTGAAAGTCAATATATACATAAGGAAGACGCAGAATTCAATTGACAGGTAATCGATCTTATTAAAGTCTGATCTATCCGATAAAATACAATGGGATTTTTTCTAAGCAGTGGCTGTGCCAATACCCCTCGATATTACTTTAAAGATATACTGAATGGACGCTTAGAAAACACATAGAGAAAAAGATAGATGGGAATTACACAAAAATACTTCGTGTTATTTTGAATAAAGGCTGGAAACTGACTGACCAGTAAAGATATATGCTTCAGCTCTGTACGGACACTGGATGCAGTCTATAAAACCTACCAGGAACGATGGATGATATGGATAGAGAGAGAGAGAGAGAGAGAGAGAGAGAGAGAGAGAGAGAGAGAGAGAAACTCCATGCTGTCAATGCAATTTGATAATGATAATATGAACACGCGTTACTCGCTTATTCTTTTGTTGTTTTTGTTGTTCCTATTTTTTAATTATTTTTCTTTAAGGAAGTTTATTTTATAAGAATTGATTCTTTTATATATCTTCATTTATTTCTTATTTTCAGAACGTGAAGAAGTTGCGATATCGGTTCAGTTTTGTGATAGATGAACTTCGAAATGCATCTGATGACGCATATAGGACAGCAATCCTTAGTCTAATTAATTGTATCATCATCTACAAAGACATAGACGAAGATAGAATAAGAATACGAAACGAATTCATAGGTAAGTATGAATATCGTCACATTAATCAAGTCCACATAGATATAATTCCACAATAATAATAATAATAATCTTGCAACACACACACACACACACACACATATATATATATATATATATATATATGTATATCCAAAACCAAGTCAGTCAATGGTGGAAACGATTCTATTTTAGGATTTTCTTTTTTCCATGTAAAAATATTTTTTTTACATCAAAGTTAATTCAAAATCCAATCGAGAGCTCAATAGGGTGTCTGAATTTTTGTGTAATTTTTCTAAATTTTCGTTAGAAATTTCTCATCATTTCTTTGTCTGCTGAAATAAATATTATCACAAACAAATACAAGTGATTTTTAAAGGTTTTTCTTTTATATATATATACATATATATATATATATATATATATATATATATATATATATATATATATATATATATATATATTTCTTTAAGAAAAAAACCAAAAACCAAAGACCGGTTAATTCATGATTATAAATTTATTTCGGTCCCGTATTTTCAGTTTCTGGTGTGAACCAAAAACATGAAGAAAAAAAAATTAATACAGGACTTCTTCAGACCGAATGGATATTTAATTAAATTCAAAAAATTAATACAGGACTTCTTCAGACCCAATGGATATTTAATTAAATTCAAATTTAAATTTGAATTTAATTAATTATCCATTGGGTCTGAAGAAGTCCTGTATTAATTTTTTTTTCTTCATGTTTTTGGTTCACACCAGAAACTGAATATACGGGATGGAAATAAATTTATAATCCTGAATTAACCGGTCTTTGGTTTTTTTCTTAAAGAAATATTGCTCTGTAATAAATTACATTGAGCTCTCTACCAGGAAAATTTAAATGTTCAGCTCTTGAATGATTTTCTTGTCCTGAGGGAATTACTCCAAACTCTGTTTTAACCTGACCGAATATTACCTATATATATATATATATATATATATATATATATATATATATATATTGAATTTATTGTCCACTTAGTGTACGGTTGCCCGATCCTAATAGCAACGGAATATAAAGAAAGGCATGATAAAATAGAACATTATATTGGACTATGAAAAATGATATAAACACAAGCCTTCTAATCAATATGTCAGTATCATATAAAACATATCAGTCAAAGAATATAATAAAATAAGTAAATACAAAGACCAGAAAATAGAAATAAAAACAAAACAAAGAAAAAATTAAAAAAAAAGTGCCACCTTAAACTAGCACCGTGCCAGTTATAGGAGCCCTTGGAATGATCAAGAAAGGGACAGATATACATATCAACAAGATACTTGGCAGTCCCAGCATATATGAAATACAAAAAAATTGCACTTTGCGGAACTGCCTCCCTTCGTTGGAGAGTACAATCAATATAAGTGAAAAATATCTCCCGTAAAAAGGCAGAGAATGATTATGATTAAATAGAATTATTAATCTGCGTCTGATAGCGAGGCTCAAGTCTTGGAATGCGGAGAACATTTTCATTGCCAATACTCTTAAATCCACTCTGATCTGAATGGTAGTAACAGTTAGGATCTCATCTATGGATCCTGCGCGCAAGTTTTTTCGAATTAGATAGGCATACTTGATGAATAGAAATATAAGTGTTTGATAGGAATACTTGAAACCATTTAGTTGTGTGCAAACCAATGATTAAGATTAAATAAAATATTAGTCTTGAATAATAATACTTGAAACTATTTTACTGAGGTTAAAGAAATAACTTATATTACTAATAGTGTGAAAACAAATAATTAACATCAAATTGAACTGTAATACTTAATAAAAAGAATTGTTATTGTTAAATAGCAATACTTTAAACCATTTGTATGCAAACAAATAAGCTTGGCTCGTTTAAAAATAATATTACCAACTAACTATTCACTTACAGTATATATCTATTGGTTTCGGCAATGTTGTTTTAATGGCATATCAAATCTTGTCCTTATATATATATATATATATATATATATATATATAAGAACAAGATTTGATATGCCATTAAAACATTTGATATGCCATTAAAATCTTGTTCTTATATATATATATATATATATATATATATATATATATATATATATATAAGAACAAGATTTTATATGCCATTAAAACACAACGTAGCCGAAACCAATAGATTCATTGTCTAGACTATAAACTTATGCTGCTCTTCAACATTTTCAAAAAAGAAAAAAAAATCATGACCTTATTTGGGCAAACAGATCTTACCTGAGTTAAGGCCATAAACTATAATTTGATAAATTATCCCTTACCATACTTTGACAGGCCATTTATTAGTTGTTCGACAAACTAGTAACATTTATATAATAAAGTAACCTACAAGATTTTTAACAATTAATATCTTATTATAATGGGGATTGTGTGTCTGTCGGTAACTAAAACTATATCACCACTGACAATTTCTCGAGTTATCTACGATATATTTTCACTGATTATTAAATAATCAATTAGCATCTTATTATAATAGTATATATATATATATATATATATATATATATATATATATATATATATATATATATTATCCGTCGTTGAAAATGGATACGGCGATCTGACTTCAAAACCTTGATGAGGCTGTTGCATTTCATATAGCATTTCACATAGCGCTAAAACCCTTCAGAAAAGGCATAAATCCAACTATTTTCTTTCAGCTATGGTTGAATTTTGAGGCAGACTGAGCTCTTTAACTTTGGTATGAAAGAAAAACTCTGAATTCGAACCTGTTAAATTCCGCTTAAAAATGACCTTGTGCCGCATCATACTCGTGGTGGCGGGGTCGGATAAATATAACTCTCCCTATAGACACACACACATACACACACACACAGATGTATATATATCATTTACCAGTGTTGGCCGACCAGCAAGAACTTATTTAGATCACAGCATACGGACACAACATGTTGTTTGGAAGAGTTGCCGAGAGCGATGGATGATATTGACGGATGGAGAGAGAAAGTCAAAGAAATCCGTGCTCTCAGTGCGACTTGGTAATGATGATGATGATATCATTAAGTCGTTCTAACCACACAGATTTCTTTTACTGTCTCCTGCCATCTGCCCATTAGGTCTTTTAGACTGCATCCTGTGTCCGCACAGAGCTGTTGTATATATCTTATTTATATCAACTTACTTAGAGGGTTTGTGAGATAGAGAGTAAGTGGTCGTAAAACTGCTGTGTTATTTTTTGGTTATTGCTTCTAGGATTTGTTTACAACAGCATGTAGCCTTCTTGGGTAGTTTTAATCTAGTTTCCCCTCCATGCGTTTTGTTAGCATCCATCTGGCACTTCTCTACTGTAGTATTGACTCAGCCACTGCTTGGGAAAAATCCCGTTCTATTTGATCGGGTAGATCAGACGTCCATATGATGGATAACCAGTCAGTAGCATTTCACGCCTTCACAAGGTGTATACTGACATCACTTTCAGTTGCTGAGATGTTGCTGCCGTGGTAAAAAGCTTACAACCAATTGGATCATCGTCTTAACGCAAATACTGGGCACTTTATTTTTATTATAATAGAGATTACATGTAATTGAATGAAGATAGATAGATAGATAGATAGATTAAAATGAATGGACGACACGACTCTCAAAGCATTTCCTCACCTATCTTGGATGGGCTTCAAACTGAATAATCGCTTCTTTGTGTAATATGAGATCCTCACCGAGGAAACTGTTCTGACACAAAACCTTCTTTTTTATATATATCTGTCAATGTTAACTCCTATTATATTGGTATTTATGAGTCTGTAAGAAATTACATCACCGCTGATATCACAATTGCCTTAGTTATCTATGTCGTATTCTCTATGATTTTATTATTATTCTAACCACAGTTATAGAGAAAATAGTTTCATAATTTGATACAGTTGGCCTTATCGGTATTTATTAGGCTTCCCACCCAGCCCAAATGTGGGCACAAAGTCATTTTATAGTGGGGGACCGAGCACAGAATGAAACCCATGCGCGGCATGGAAAAAATTCTTTACTTCGTCAACATTCCCCAAATGGGATTCCTCAGGCACCGAGCAATAATCCTAGTCTTGCAAGAAGGCGAAAGTCTGGGTGGGGGGCGGCCCTCAGAGGCCCAGGGAATGTCGATCTCAGCCACTCAATACGAATGTCAGGCGGCCTCGATCGAGTTCAATCAGCCAAATATCGAATCGGTGCCGAAAGTTGTTGGATTTATCTGTATTAATCTGATACCCCACCACATCAGAATATGGCACAAGGCCATTTTATAGTGCGGAACTCGCACAGGTCGAAACCCATTTGAAGCAGAGGCAAAAAATTTTGGCCCCGTTGGCATTCCCTTAATAGGGCGCCTCAGGCACAAAGCAATGAACTTAGTCCTACAAAACAGATAAAAGCCGTGAGACCAATAAATTATTAATCCTAGCTACCCAGCAAGAATATCAGGCGTCTTCGATCGAGTTCGATCAGCCAAAAAGCAAATCAATACCGAAAGCTCTTTGGGTTATCTACATTGCTAATAACATGCAATTGTATTTATATATACCAACAAATAGCGGTTTACTGTGTGAAAGAGAAAGCAAATTAGCATACTTATGTTAAAAATTTGATTTAATTAATATTTGCTTGGTATTATTGATATATAATAATTTAGTTTTATTTTAATAAATAAAATTTAAAAAAAATCCCGTCAATCGATGATAAAAGAAATCCCTTAACAAAAAGGAATAACTGAAATTTTAATCATAAATTAAATAGTTGAATAAGGAAAGTTTAACAATAAAAGCCAGGAATGATGGGAAGAGCTAACGTCCAAGCTGTTCAATTGTTCGATTACACTCCCTCTATCTTTCAAATAAGATTAACATAATAATTTGATTTTTAAATAATATTGAATGCTAATTTTTCTCATCATTTTATTTTATTTTATTGTTGCTACAAATACACTACAAATATGTTTTAAATATTTCCACAAATATGCATAAACAATAAGTAAGTAAAATAATGAAAATAAAGAAATATATGTTGCTGATTCGTTAGTCTTTCTAATTTTATATAATATTCTATTACACTAGACTTAAAATACTTAGTATTCAGCGGAGAGAGGATACACTCGGTAGTTCTATATTAAACAATTCAGTTTAGCGTAAATACAGTTTCAATGTCAAAAACAGTTCCATTTCAAACAATTCAGTTTAGCATAAGCACGCTGTTTAAATGTAAGCACATAGTTTAATTGTCAAAAGCATTTCTATTTCAAGCTATTCAGTTTAGTCCAACAGTTCTAATTTAAACCATTCAATTAAGCATAAATATGCAGTTTAGTTCTATTTAACCTATAGATAGGACCCTATCAGGTGCTACCATTTCGGGCCAGAGTGGACCTGGGAGCAATGGCAATGAAGATGTGCTCCGCTTTCCCCAAAGTCCCAGCATCACTGGAACCTCACCCTCAGATTGTTTAGTGTCATACCAGGACACTTATTTGGGGGTTACCCCTCTGAAAAGGTGCAGTCAGTGTATTCTATAGCAATGGGCATTACACAGAGTCAAATGTCAAAAGTTTTATTTCAGATAATTCAGTTTAACATTAGTACACAGTTTAGATGCCAAAACAGTTTTATTTCGAGCAATTCAGTTTAGCATAAATACGTAGTTTAAATGTCAAAACAGTTCTATTTTAAACAATTCAGTGTGGCATGAATACACCGTTTAAATGCAAAGAACAGTAAACTCAAGAAAGCACAGTGTAGTTCTATTTGACCCATAGATAGGACCCTTATCAGGTGCTACCACTCCGTATCAGAGTGGATCTGGGAGTGATAGCAATGAAAGGGTACTCCGCATTTCCCAAAGCTCCAGCATTACTGTAACCTCACTATCAGATTGTTTAATGTCATATCTAGGACACTTACTCCTCTGCAGAGAAGAAGTCGGTATATTCTATAGCCCTGGCCAAGTGGGCTATACAATAGTAGGATAAAGGTTATGATATCAGTATTGATGTGGGGACTTGTGGTAATATGGTAACAACAACAACAATAATGATAATAATAATAATATGGATACAAACTTAGCAGATCGCAAGAAAAGATCAATCATCTAATGTACATAGACGACATTAAACTGTTTTCCAAAAAAGAAAAAGAATTGGAAACCTTCATACAGGTAGTGAGAATATACAGTCAGGACATACGGATGAAATTTGGCATCGAAAAATGCATCGATACAATGACTCGAAGACTACATAAAAAAGTGCAGGAGGAGACTGATTACAGCGACAAAACCAATACAGACAACACAAGCATGGACAGAACAGAAATAACCTTAAAACAAAAATGGGAAGAAAAACAACTGGATGGACGTTTTAAATGACCAAAAAGCGACATATCACATAAATTCAGCATTCGAAATAAAAATTGTTTTCTTGTTTTGTGTATAGAGACAAAGTCTACGTGATGATAATTTTTTCGATCTATCTATCTATCTATCTATCTAAACATGTCAATCTAGCTATCTATTCATCTAATTTCTAGTTTCAAACGATTTCTAAGATATATATATATATATATATATATATATAAGTTCATGCGTCCGAACATACATGCATATAAACTTAGATAGATAGATAGATAGATAGATAGATAGATAGATAAGTACATATGCAGGTACCTGCATGCACATAAGCAAACTGTAAGTATATATATATATATATATTGTCATCCACCGACAGATCTATCAGAACTCATCAGTGTGGCTAGACCCGGTTGACTAAAGCGCCAAGCCAAGCTTCTA